>JAYJMB010037279.1:0-33704 GCA_036873735.1 Pouteria campechiana | reverse complement strand
CTCAATGCAATTCATCAATATAAGTGGATTTGCTAGGTGAAGTTGAATTCCTAGATATTTCATCCATTGATATTTCTATTTTTGCTCTTACAATTTGTCAACTTCATTATTTATTTAAATTTAGTTCTCATATCATCTACTGAATTTCATTCAATCAAATATTACTGATTTGATACAAGTTTAGTACTTAGTGTGTAACAATCTACTTCCTCATGGAAACGATACTCAACTTACCTCATCCATATTACTTATGATCATGTATACTTGCACGAGAGCCAACAGGCACCACTGGTGCCGACTTGTTATCCGACCAAAGATGCTCACACTATTTTAACCATTCCTTCATTGAAAAAATTAGAACTGCATGATTTTTTTGCATTGGATAAATAATTTTAAGGGATATGACTTTCATGTTGGTTACATTGTTTGAATTATCCATATTCTATGAGTCATGGGCCCTTAAAGTGACACCTTTTGTCATCCAAAATTTCTATTGATAAAATTAAGTCTAAGATAGTTGAGTATTTTGGCCATAACTTCCATGTTTCATATCTAAATCCTATGATTCTTAATTTTTTGGATAGATAGCTTCAAGAGATAAAACTTATATCTTGAATACTTGAGTTGAATCCATTTCAATTGGAACCAAAAATTGCATCAAAGTAGTGCTTTATTTTCACATTTAGCTTCTCCAACTTGTAATCTTCATTTTTCAGCCACTTGTTCATCATCCAAACTCTATTGAGATAGCCAAGCTAAACTCAGTTACTTAGCCCACTCTTCCTAAGCTTCTCATGGGCAATGAGAGAAAGTTAATCAAAACCTAGTTAACCTGGCCCACTCTTCTTAAGCTTCTCATGTGCAATGAGAGAAAGCTGGCCAAAACCTAATTAACTTGGCTTGGGTAATATGGGAAAGTTGAACTAAACCTAAGTCACTTGCATTCTTTTGGTCTTTTTCAGGTTTAAATACAATAAAGATTATCTAATCCTGAGTCCTTTTGGGATATACCAATTGGGTCACAAACTACTTATTATCTCTATGATTTTTTACAGTCTAAATAATAGAAATCACCTAATTTTAATTCCATCTGAGACAAACCAATTGGGTCAAAATACTCATTCTTTAGGTTGACCCAGTGTCTAGCAACCCATTCTAGAGCTATGTCATCCTATCCACCCATTAACTAGAGGCGATCTCCTAAATATCAAGTCATCGCAATGTGCTCGGTGATCCCAAAGACAACACACATTCATTTTGAGAGGGTATGTGTTCTATTTTGGGTTTCTAAAATGCATTGTACTTTTTCTTTTAATCAAGGGTATTCTCCCATTGGGGAGATGTAATTAGAAATATCTATGGTTTGGGATGTGAACATACAATTTTTCTGATATACACAAGAAGTGTAATCAATTAAGAACAATCAATAACGAAATGAAAATTGTTTGCTTCATTCCAAAAATGATATATATCTTTATGTTGTTCCATTTTTATTTTTCTCTTTTTATATTTATTATAATTCCTATCTAGGGCATAATCAATTATCCAATTTCACTGGTTCAAATCGACCTAAACAAGTCCCAAAACATCCTAACTATGCATTAAACATTAAATCATTTATCTCATGATAATTTCATCGATATTCATAATTTCTCATGCCAAATCATAATAATCATTATATTAAATTATTCTCCTATAAATTATAAGCATACTCATCAATTTAGTTCCAAAAATCCATCATTTCTCAAAACTCTAAAAATCTGAATTCTAATATTCGGTTGAGAAATGGAGTTTTCCTTCACTTACAAATATAGCCATCCTCCCCAAATGAATGAATTCTAATATTCGGTTGAGAAATGGAGTTTACCTTCACTTACAAACATAGCATCCTCCCCAAATGAATGACCAAGCTCCCAACTCCATGTGGCTCCTTCTATTTTGTAGAAATCCAACATTTTTTTAATTTTCTTTCATTTTTGATGATTCAAATGGGTGAAAATTTGAGTTTAAATGAAAGATCACAAGTTTATCTAACTAGGCAAGATAATTTCCTAGCTTAATTGATAATAAATCAAGTTAAATGGAGCTAAGGTAAAAGGGGAGAAAGAATGAAATAGACCAGAGAAGAAACAAGACAGAAACTGGACAAAAAATCGGCTGACCATCTTTTTATCATCGACCGGCACCACCATCACCCATCCAGTACCACAATCTTTACTTCTGGTTTTGGTGAATGAATAGTCATTGAGTCCTCTTCCTAGACAACAAATTACAAAGAGACCCATCAACAGTCAACTAATTAGTGAACCTTTGAGAGTTGGGTATTTATATTTTGGATTAGCTCCTTTCTTCCTTTCTTCCTTCTATATATTTTCTTTAGTTAGTTACTAGGGCAATTATGATATGGAAGTTGAGCTGGAGCAAGTGTTTGAATCAATTATGATATGGATATGCCACTGCCATCGGCCAGTGCCAGTTCACTAGCTAGCACTATTTTCCTTAATTTTTCTCTATTATTCAACATTTCTTTCCCATTCTTTTTTCATCATTTATTCGACATAAAATATATCATAATTACAAAAAATTTTATCTCAATTAACTTTTAATCAAGCCATAAAATCATGCACATGATTTTACTTAGCTTAATTCATAAAATTTTCATATACTTCATACATACTTGATTCATTTCATTGAAAAATTATATTACTTCATTAAGCAATATGTAATTAATCCAAAATTAACACATGTTTGGGTTGTCTCCAAACGGAATGCTGATGTGACTCTCGAGATAATCTCACCTTGAATCTTGCAAGACTAGAACAAAAGTGAGAGGATGTCAAGGGTGTTCCGGACATGAACACTCCCACGCTCAAGTCAGTAAGGGAACTCTTTTAGAGATAATCTAATAATAGCAAAAGCTTGTGTTTAGAGGCACATACGTGAGTGTATTTATAGTTGAGTATGGGTGTTTAGCCTGGATGTGTACACAGCCTGTGCACAAGTGGGACGAGGATTCTCACCTAGAGGAGGAGTCTAGAGGGATATGAATCTTGAAGCCTAGTCTCATGGGATTAAGTAGTAGTTGGAATAGATATTCTAATAAAGTAGGAATCTACTATGGTGTGGTGCTAGCTGGATATTTGGGTATCTATATTAGAGTTCCCTAATACTAGTCCCCATTAGGAAGATGTTGGCAGAGCCTATCTTCTTAGTCTCTCGATTCTCGGTGCACGCCTTTGACATGGCTTTATCCTCTACTGCTTGTGTGCACTTCTGTGAAGCATGGTTGCCTCACCCTGAGTCCACTCTGTAAGAATGTTCTAGGAGATTTGAAAGCTTTATGGCTGCTCCGCCTCGACGGATTCATACTTTTGAGGACCAATTCCATCAATAAGGATGCTTTAGGGGATTTGCGCAACTTTGGCTAGATTCCACTCTAAGGGACCCATGACCTCTCAGACCGATTTTGTAACCTAGAATGCTCTAGGGGATCCATGCAACTTTAGCTTGGTTCTGCTCAGAGGGACCCACGAGCTCTTGGACTGGTTTCGCAACCTAGAATGCTCTAGGGGATCCGCGTAACTTTGGCTTGTTTCTGCTCTGAGGGATCCACCAGCTCTCAGACTGGTTACACAAACTAAAACACTATAGGGGATCATGGAGGCTTTGGTTTGGAGCATCCTTTCATGCTTTTCATCATTTTTCAAAATTTTTTAGTGGTCATTTCGTGGTGACTTTACTGATATGGGCACGACTCTCTATTATCCTCACTCGTCCATGTGTATGTGTCTTTAAATGCAAGGAGACAAAAATGCAATGCTAGTTTTTGATTTTCACAAAGTCCTAGGCTGGTAGTGCCTGTTTACATGGAACCCTAAGCGGTTTCATAGGGGAGCGGCTATAAATTACTGCCATGACAACAGGAAGACATTTCCTACTCTTTTGTGTTATTGTCTTCTCCCTAAGCTCTATGTCTTCGTCGTCTCCCTAGCACCATTCTTTTGTCCTTTTCTCAAGTAGCATCTTTTCTTAGGATATTTTTTCTCTTCGAAACCAATTTTTCCTTATTTCATTCCAAATGGTAGCCGAGAAGTCTCACCTACATCTATTTGCTAGTGTCATTGAGTCCTTCTGACTCTACCCGCTCCCCACGGGGATGAGTTGGATATTTCCTGATTTGACAGACCTTCCTTGGGATTGCCGGGAAGGTTTTCTTTCTATTTCCTTGGGATCCCTTAGGGCTGGATTTTGCCTAGACTAGGGTAAGTTTGTCCCTCACCTCTTCCGTAACTACAATATCTCTTCGGGATAGCTACTCTCAAACTCTTGGCATTACATAATGTCCCTCTCCCATTGGGTTCATAGCCTTAGGGCGATTTTCATTTTTTCATTTTTTATATTCCCCTCCATACTCTAAGGCACCTCATTAATCTTACTGTTTTTACCGCATCGCTCACCCTCTTTGTTGGAAGTTATTCAAGCGGGTTTCTGACTTGGACGATGACTAGAAAAATCATTAGACTTGAGTTAAGTCCATTGGGTGCTTCCCCTTTCCCACACTCTAGAATACCTCTCCCAGACATGAGAAAGTTTATCTTTCTCAGTTAGAGCGGTACAACCTATATCTCCTTAGGTATAGGTTGATGTCTCTAGGTGCTCTGGTGGTGGACATTGTCACCACTATTAAGCATTATCGCTAGGTGGACTTTTCGTGTGTCATCCCGAGCTAGGAAGTTGCTATTCCTGACCCTATCCCTCTACGGACATCTCTTCCTTCTCTCTTTCCTGAGTTGAGTTCCATTATTGAGATTGAGTACGAACTCAACCCTTCCCTTCTTTTTCTTGGTCCTTGGGAGTTGGCTTCTTCCAGTGTGCTAGCTCCTTTCGCTATGTCTATGCCAGCTCCTTCTGCCATGCCTGGTCCATTTGCCACTCTAGTCACTTCTGCTGAAGGGGCAGGTCCATTGAGGCAGCAGAGGTTTAAGGTCATTGTTAGGAGGTGGGTGCCTTTCGATGCTTCCTCTCCTCCGCTTCCTTTCGGATCCCTTGGGGAGGGATCTATAGATTTAGAATCGCTTAATGTAGTACATTCTCCTAGTGGGGGGTCCCTTCAAAATTTCTTTAGGTGAAACCTCTTCTTCTCCTTCATACTCTTCTTCTTCTTCTTCTACTTCTTTTGAGGCTTCTAATTGCCCTGGGAGAGCAGATCAGCCCTCTTTTCAACATCTTAGATTGACTTTTGAGGGGGCTCTTACCTTTGGGAGAGACTTGGATGATCTTCTCAATGGGGTGGTCCCCCCTCCATCTGTTAGTCCCGCCTCTGCTCCCTCTTCTTCAATAATTGTTCCACATTTACTGAATCTATTTCAGTGGATGTTTCTACTGTTTTATCTTCTACTGCAAGGTCTCTACCACCTTCTCCTATTCCTTTAGTGTCCGATCCTTCACCTCCCATGGCCTCTTTCCCTTAAGACCAGCTTCGACTAAAGATACTTCCCCGAAGGAGGCTGCAGGACGGATGCCAAAGACCTAGGAGGGACCAATAGTGGCGTAGCCACATGGGGAAGTGGTCATGAAGGTGCCTTGACCTAATGTTGCTGCAAACTCTCACCTTTCTACCACTTTTGCCAATAAGTGCTTTCTTTTATGTCTGTATGCATCTTTTATCTCTTCCTTATATTTATTTATGGACTCTTCTCTTTTCTCTATCTCTTTTTTGTAGGCTTGTTCTCTTTCAACTATCTGACCTGCATGCTAAAGCATCCATTTTTCGGTCCTAGCTTGGATCCTCCTACTCAAGTCCTCCGAGGTGAGGCCTCAAGTTTGAGCAGGCCCGCACCAGCTCCCAGATTCAACTCCAATTGTGGGATTGTTGCTTCCACAAGTCAGAGCTTCTCCCAACCCTCAACTTTTATTGGTGTTGCTCCTGCTGGGAAGACACCAATAATGTCTCTGCTGTAAAAATCGATGATGGCGGTTGCCTTCATCAACAAGCTTGCCAACCCCAAAGATCGCTCTCAGGTAAATGACTACAATTGGGATGGCTTGCTGGTAGAATCTGCCTTGAACATCATGTAGAACATGATTAGGAGGCAAGGCTTCATCAATCAGATGAAGCAAGTCATACAGCAGCTTACAACTGCTCAGGAGCAGGGGGACGCTGCCATCACTAACTTTTGTGCTACTACGGTGAAATTGAAGGAGGAATGGGTCCTTTTTAATGAACTAGAGGGAACCACTTTTGAGCTGAAGGTAAAGGAGAATAAGCTTCTGGTCGACCAGGACGCTGCGGTCCAAGCCTCAGCGCAAAAGGAGGCTATGAGCTCCCTTAAGAGGATAGAGGCTAAGCGCGATGCTATAGTGCTTGTACAAAAGGATGCTAAGGATTTCCTTCTTAGGATAGGCCATCGCGATGGCAGTGCAATGAGAGGCCGAAGAGTCCCTTCTAAAGGTAGAGGCTGAATGTGATGTTGTTGTTGCATCTGTTAGCGCTAAAGTGGAGTAGTTGACTAGGGTAGAGGTGGAAGCTTTTGGGTGAGAGGAGTCTCTATGGCAAGAGGTCAATGTCTTGAGGGAGCAGTACGCCGTAGAGATTACTCAAATCTACCAATTGTGCTTGGAGCAGCTAGCAGCGGAACCAAAGTGCCAAGAGGCACTCTTGGAGTAGATGACGGATTGCTTTAGGTGGCATTTAATTCTTGTAAAAAGAAAATAACTAGAAAATTTCTCAGGATAGATTTAGAAGATTTCCAACCAGATGGGAAAGACTTGTAATTGTACTGATTTATAGAAATGAAAAGTTTATATTTTCTTTCTTTCTGGTTATGGCCCAAAAAACTTATGAAATACTTGTGAATGAAATTACGAAGCTTTTTCTTACTCGTATCTTCCAATATTTGCCCATGAGTAAAGGGGGCTACTTACTTGGAGGTTCAAGTTTTTGGATGTAGAGTCAAAGCATTATAGGCCCTTAGTTAGGCTTTCCTCTTGGTAGGATGTGTAGTGGGACTGAAAACTCCTCCTAGTCGGGCATATAGCAGGACCAGGAACTCCTTCTAATCGGGTGTATGGTGGGACCAGGAACTTCTCTTAGTCAGGCTATAGTGAGATCGAGAAATCTTCTTGATTTGACTATAGTGGGACCAAGAACTCCTCCTGGTTGGGCCAAAGAGGGATCGAGAACTTGTCCTAGTCGGGCTATAGAAAGACAAGGAACTCTTCTCGGTCAGACCATAGCAGGGCTGAGAACTCCTCTTAGTTGGGCCATCGCAGGACCGGGTAACATATAGCAAGACCAGGAAATTTTCCTAGTCGGGTCATGGCAGAACCAAATTCTCCTCCCAATCGAGCCATAGTGGGACCAGGAACTTAGTCGAAGAAGAGAGTCATAAAAGATCTTTGTTAATTTGTTAAACTAATTATACATAAAAAGTAAAAATTAGAAGAGAATTTTACCGATAATATATCCTCAAATGCTCTATGTTCCAAGTTCTTACAATGCTCCTGCTGTTTAGCCTCTTTAGTCAGTAAGCGCCATTGTCTGGGGCTTTAACTACCCTATAAGGGCCTTCCCTGGATCGAACAAACTTTCCCTTTGTGTGGGTAAGGTCACTGATGGATGCTTTCCTCAATACTAGATCTCCTTCCTTGAAGCTCTTTACTTTAACCTTCCAATCATAGTATTGCTTGACCAAGGCTTGTTGTCGAGTCATCTTGGCTTGGGAGTTGATCTTTGTTTCCTTCAGCAGATCCAAGTTAGTTTTCAAAGCCTTAGTGTTGACCTTTCATTGAAATTGGCGGTCCGATGTAGTAGATTTTCAATTCTATAAGGATCACAACCTCGGATCTATAAGTAAGCATGAAGGGATACTCACCTATTGACCTCTTTGGAGTTGTCCTTATAGCACAAAGATTCTGGAGCCTTCCATCTTTTTCATTAGCCCAGTTAAGATATTTTTGTTAGTGGCTTCTGCTAGGCCATTTATCTGCGGATCTCTAAATGGCTTACTTTCAAATTGCATTCCGTTATCCATGATGAGAATTCCTAAGACTCCAAATCTACACATTATGCTTTGCATCAGGAAGCCCTTAGCTTGTTTCGTTGATATTGATCTAGTTTTTGCCCATTTTGTGAAGTAATCTATGACAATGAATATGTACTTCTTCCTCCTAATTGTTGACGGAAAGGGTCCCAAGATATCCATTCCCCATTGATAGAATGGCAATAAGTTGCTGATTGTTAAGAGTTGGGTTGCTGGTAGTCAAGGGATGGATGCATGCTTCTGGCATTTGTCATATCTTTTAACATATTCTTTGGAATTTGCAGCCATTGTAGGCTAGAAGTATCCTTGTCTCGCTGCCTTAAAAGCTAAAGTCTTGGCTTCTATGTGGTTCGTGCATTCTCCTTCATGTATCTATTTAAGGATCTCCTTTCCTTCCCTCTTAGTTATGCCTTATAGATACAGGCATGAGTATCCTCTCTGGTAGAGCTTGTTATCTAGGTAAAGAAATTTCACATCAAAGCATATCAGTTTCTTAGCCTCTACCAGATCTGTTGGTTTTTCTCCTTTCTTCAGATATGCGTGGATGGGATTCATCCAAGAAGGTTCCACATCATCTATTACCATTTCCTTGATGGCAAAGAGGTGTTGTAGGAGAATAGTTTTCATGTTAGCAAAAGGACATTGTGGTCAATTTCAATAGTCCATCTGCCTACTCATTTTCTTCTCTTGGTATTTGAAGGATCTTGGTTTTGCAAATCCATCCCAACATAGTTTTAGTGATTGACAAATATTGCTTCATGAGTAGCTCAGTTGCCTCGTATGCTCCTGTCAGCTATTTCACCACCAACTGAGAATCGCTTTAGATGACTAAGTTGATGATTTTGAGTAATTAAGTGATCCTGAGGCCTACTAGTAGAGCTTCATACTTGGCTCCATTATTGGTTCCTGGGAAGTAGAACCGTAATGTGAACTTGATCGTGAGTCCTTCTAGGCTTTGGAGAATGAGTCTGACTCTGATGTTGTTCTTGCTGAATGATCTATCCATGTGCAGGCTCCAACGAGGGGGGTTGTCTAATAGCAGATCCGTATCCATTGCGGGAGATCCACACAATTCTTTTGTTTGTGTTGCCATTGGCACTTGGGGCGGATTCGATTCTTAAGCGGGACCTGTCGACTTCATGACTGCTGAAATAGATTTGGTTCCATTCGTTTCTTCTGCTTTCCATGTGCATCAGACTAAGAAATCAGCTAGGATTTGGCCCTTGATGGTCGTCCTTGGTACAAACTCAATGACAAACTTGTTGAGTTCTACGGGCTACTTGACAAAGCATCCTAATAGCTTCATCTTTTGTAGGAGTTGCTTGAGCTATTAGTCCACATAGACTCAGATCAAATGGCATTGAAGTACATTCGGAGTCTTCTTGGAGCAATTACTAGACCAAGCAATTTTTTTTATAGTAGGGTACCTTATCTCCACATCTCTCAAGAACTTGCTGACATAGTATATGGGTTTTTGAGTTTAGCCTTGTTCCTTGAAATAATGCTGCTGCTACGATTTTGAGTCCAGTGGCGAGGTAGAGGCATAGGATCTCTCCTTTCTCTAGTGCGTTCAGTAAAGGGATAACGACTAGATATGATTTAAATTCATCGAAGGCCCTTTGTGTTTCCTTACTGATTTCTTCTTTGTTTGGGTTTGTTGATGCTCCTTATAGAGTGCTTTAAAGAATGGGAGATTTCTTTTTGCGGATTTGGATAAGAACCTGTTAAGTTCCACTAATCATCCTATTAGACACTGGAGCTCTTTGTTACTACTGGGCATTGTCATATCTTGGATGACCTAGAGATGCCCCTTTGTGAAATCAAGAATCCCAACAATTTTCCTGATGCAACAACTAAAATCCACTTCTGGAGGTTTAATTTTATCCTGTAGTTCCTAAGGGTTTGAGATGTTTCTTCCAGGTCCTAGAGATGGTGGTACTAGGTCCTGCTTTTCACCACCATATTGTCAATGTACACTTCCATGTTCTTGTCGATTTATGTTTGAATAAGCTATTCACCATCCTTTGATAAGTGGCTCTAATGTTTTTTAATCCAAACGGCATCACTTTGTAGTAGAATATGTTGATGTTAGTGATGAAGGTAGTCTTCTCTTGGTTAGGCTTGTGCATTTGGATTTGGAGGTACCTCGAGAAAGCATCCATAAAAGTGAGCAATTTGTGGCCAATGGTAGAGTCTACCAGATGGTTGATGTTGGGGAGATGATAGTTGTCTTTTAGGCATGCTTTGTTGAGGAGGGTGAAGTCCACACACATGCTCAATTTTCTATTTGATTTCTTTACTATGACTACATTGGCTAACCACTCGGGGTATTGCGCTAGACTGATGAATCCATCTTTGAGCAATTTATCCATCTTGGCCTCGATGGCTTCTTTATTTTCATGTGAGAATAGTCTCTTCTTCTACCTAATTAGTTTGTGGGTGTCGTCAACACTAACTTATGTGAGATGATTGACAGATTCAGCCTAGGCATGTCAGAGGGTTCCTAGGCAAACACATCGGCATTCTTTCTCAGTAGATTTATTAACTCTTGGTGGAGTGGGGCCTCTAGGGTGAAACTGATCTAGACCGTTCTTTCCACGAAGCTAGGAACCAATGGAACAATCTCCAATGGTTATATTGGTTTGCTCATGGTGATTTGTTGCTCGTATCTAATGTCCATTTGATCTGCATATTCCTTAATACTTTCTCCTTCATTAATAATTTTTTAACACTCCTGGGCAATTTTTTGGTCTCCTCTGGCTATACTTATTCCATCATCTGCAAGGAATTTAATAGCTAAGTAGTATGTAGATACCACTGCCTTCAGTTTGTTGAGGCCTAGAAGTCCCAAGATAGCATTATATGTTGAGGGTACATTTACTATCATGAAATCTAGGGGTGTGGTAGTCCTTTCATGGCCATCTCCTATCGTGAAGGGGAGAGTGATGACACCTTCTGGAAATACCCATCTCTAGTGAAGCCTGTTAGTCGCCCCTCTATTGCTTGCACTGCCTTCTTGCTAATCTTTATCTTTTAGAAACAGTGGTAGAATAGAATATTTATGGATGCGCCACTGTCCACTATAATCCTTTTCAGCTAGAAGTTCGATATTACTGTCATAATAACTATCGCATCGTCCTATCCTCTGGATCCACTCACCATGTCTTTCTCAGAGAAGATAATTGAAAAATCTTCTTCCTACCTCTTCCATTTGGAACTTTGTCCAACTAAATTCTCATGTTCTAGAACCAGTGGCGACTTGGCTGCAGGACCAAGAGTGATGACATTGATGATTCCTGTTATTGGTTGATTCGCTTTCATTGCGGTGCCTCTATCATCTCTCCACTAAGATTGCTTCATTTTAGAACTGACCTACTCCTCTGCCCGGTGTCCTTTGAGGGTTGCCTACCAAGTAGTGCAGTAACCTTCCTCCTTTTATGAGCTTTTCAATTTTTTCTTTCAGGATGCAGTATTTCTCTGTATTGTGGTCAATGTCTTTATGATACAAACAATATTTGTTGGTATCAAGGCTCTGTTTTCTTTTGATGATGGGTGGGTTATGAATCTAATATCCTTGTTTCTGGATTTCATAGAGTACATGCGCTACAAGACAATTGAGGAGGGTCATGGGTGCCTTTGATGGCCTCCATTAGGTGAACCCATAACTTCTAAAATCCTAACGCTGTGGAGGGGAGCGCTCGTATGTTGCCTCTCTATATACATCTGAGGGTTCCTTCCTTTGTACCTCGTTGTGCAGTCATTAGGGAGCCTCTTTGATTTAGGGTGTCATGAAACCTCCCTTTCTTGTGTATCTCTTATCTTTGGACTAGCTCCGAGATGCCATTAACTGCCCTGACCTGGCGATCACTCATGTCTTGCTCCACTAGTGTGTGAACGATCATGGGGGTTGTTGGGTGTGCCTTGGGGGGAAAGTTGGCAAGTTATAGTTCAAGGACTAGGGCAGTTAGTGTGAGACCTTCTACCACATGGTTTCCATATCCATTCTCGACTGGATCCATCTGAGGGTGGAAATTTTGCCCACATGGTTCCCTTGTCCCGATATGAATTTGTTGCATTATCTACTGCATCATGCCTTACATCATCTGCTGTATTGCCTATTGGCTCGTCAGACCAGGTTGGCCTAACAAGTCCTTAGGTGATGTAGTACCACCATTTTGGTTGGACAAGGAAGGCATATTGGTGATTCAATAGGGAAAGAGGGAGCATTTATGTGACCTTGAATGTCATCAAACATCTTTGGACTTATCTGAAAATGTTTCCACAGATGGCGCCAATGTTTGGGTCGTCCCCAAATGGAATGCTGATGTGGCTATCGAGATAATCCCACCTCGAATCTTGCAAGACTAGAATAGAAGTCAAAGAACATTGAGGGTGTTCTCGGCGTGAACACTCTGACGCTCAAGTTAGTAAAGGGACTCTTTTAGAGATGGTGGGATAATAGCAAGAGTTTGTGTTTCGAGATACATACCTGAGTTTATTTATAGTTAAGTGTGCGTGCATAGCTGAGATGTATACACAGCCTATATGCAAATGGGAGAAGGATTTTCACCAAGAGAAAGAGTCCAGAGGGATACGAATCCTGAGTCCTGGTCTCATGGGATTGCATAGTAGTTGGAATAGATATCCCAATAAAGTAAGGATCTGATGTGACATGGTACAAGCAGGATATTTGGGTATTTGTGTTAGAGGTCCCTAACAACACCCTAGTTATTACATGCCTTCTATCCACAGTTGGCTTGGCCAATTCTTTTGGTTGCTCCAATTCATTCAGTGTCAGCTCATAGTATTGGGCTTCTAAGAAGAATGCCACTAAAATTGTAAACAGTCGTACATCAGTCGACATGCATCTCATTATGTCATCCTAGTAGAACTTAAAGCATTGGTACACCATGGATGTCACAACTTGGTATCGATACATCCTCGGCCTTTCAAGTAACATGTTGTAGGATGAGAATGCATTAATAAGACACCCTTGAATGTCGAGACTCAAGGTGATGATCCCCATAGCCCTTTGACTCTCTTGGTTAAAGCCTCAGATCACCAAAGTGGTGCTTTTGAGCATAGATGGGCACATTCAAATTTGCTTCAATACCTTGAGTGGAAGAATATTCACCACAGATCTTAGATCCACCATAATACAGTTTATCCTTTCTCCCGCTAGATCGCCACTTATAAATAATGGACGATTATGCACTGTGCTTCCAAGCAAAAAGTCATAATCTATAAAGGTGATTCTCTAGTTACTTTTGATTGTGTTTGTAACCTCTACCAGGTATAAGTCCTTGATGAAATCATCTACTAATGGATTTATGAGCACTTTTTGAGACTTCTTAGAGAGTTATGGCACGTTTTATATACTCAGCCTTACTTAGATTCTGTGCAAATGAGCAACAATGTCATATTCTAGCTTTTTTATGAGCTTAGGAGCTTCCCTTTCTTTGACAAGGGACAAGAAACTCTAGGCATCAGCTCTTCTTGCATTAGTGCCTTCCTTTTATCTTGGCTTGTATTCTTCCTGGATCATAACATGACCATTGCTTTTGGTAATTCAAATAATTCTCATGAAGCATTCTCTTCATCCAGTATGACACTGATCACATTGCAAGATACCTCCATAGACCCTAATAGTTCTTGGATCAGCAGCTTAAGCAATCTAGGAAATGAAGTGGGGACTTCTTTTGCTAATGGAAAAGTCTTCCCCAATGTGACAATGCAATCACAAACTATACACATCTCTTCTCACAACATGAGGCAATAACACCTCTCTTCTTGCAACATGGGGTGATAAAGGTGAACATTGCACAATCTCAAGGTGAAATCATAAAGACGTTCCCCTTCGAGAGGATGAATTTCTCACACTTATCCCTTAGAGAACTGGAAAGTATAGTCATGAAATTTGTGTATGAATGCTTCAGCTATCACCTCTCATGATCTGAATGACTCAATTGGCAATGTTACAATCTACTTTAGGAAATAGTTATTACCAACTCGCGAGAATGAGAAGCTCCTAATTACATATGTCTCGTTCTGGGACATCATTTACACTAGGGCTTGATACTAAAACAAGTGTTGAAGCCTTCTTTGAATAATTTCATCATAGGCCATCCTAAATAATGGACTTGCTTATTTCTGAGACTGTCATTAGAATAGGGGCCTTCATATAATGTAGGTATTTGAGAATTCTTATAATGTACGATTCTATGAACAACTATTTCTTCAAAGGGTCATCCATCGCCTTCATTTTCTCTTTTTCAACCTAATTGAATGCCTCTATGAAGTTAGTGTTGGTCCCATGTAGTAGAGGGATCAAGAGAGGAGGGGTAAATTGAACATATAAAAATTATAGCTAAATAAAAATTAATGAGCTAAGTAGATGCAGCATATATGTGATTTTCATATCGGTTCGTTCAATCATAGTGTCTGCTTTACTTCCAGATTCAACTTCTCTTAGCTATACTTATGTCTGGCAGGTAATTATGTGTGTAATGATATATGAGATTAAATGATATGACAAATACATGCAAAGTAAAGCAATCAGGCAGACATTACATAGCAAATTTTATAGTGGTTCATGAACCTCGTCCCTACATCCACTCTTCTAAGAGCATATACTCATTGTGTTTTAGGTTCCACTATATCCCATATAATGGAAATATACTAGTGCTCTCAGCACTTTGCTAAATTTTAGCTCTAGGGGGCATATATAGTATTCCTAACACTCTTCTAGATTCTAGCTATAGAGAGCATAAACATAGTGCTCCCAGCACTCTTCTGGTTTTCACAAGCTCACCAAGAAACTTGCTAGTTTCGAAGATCATCAATAAACTTGTTGGTTTTCATCTCACCAATAACTCATTATAATGTGGTTTTTCTGAGCTCACCACAAACTCATACAATGTGGTTTTCTCAAGCTCACAACAAACTTATATGGCTAATTAGACATACTAGGCTAATTTGTACAGAATTTAAACATATATAGAATAATTTCTCGTTAAAGCACATTAGATATCAATACCTCAAAAATATGATTAAGATAGATCTTTATAGCTCTTCATCTATCATCGTAATGGAGATTGATTATCTTTGAAGAAGCATTGTCTAATTGAAAAAGGTTACTTGTTTAAACTTTGTTCTCATTTTTCTCTTAGCCTTCTCAACCTTCTTCATTGACACTACACTAATTTTATATTGCTTCAGAAATTTCTATCTGTTGGAGGCAAGTGGCTTTCTTTAAATGTTGAAGATTTCTCCCATTAAAAAGTTATCTCTTGATAAACTCATTCTAGCTGGAAAGCTTGTATTGTTATTCTTGAAGAAGATGCCTTTTCAGTTTTAAGAAACACTCGATAAAGGCTTTTCTACATGACTGGCTCTTTCATTATTTTGGAAAGATACTCATTAAGCCCGAAAGGATGCAGCCTCTAAGAGTTGCAATCTTTGTCAGAGTGAAGACTACTTTCTAATAAATTTCTTTTTGCCTTCAGTTAATCTTGATTTATCCGATTTGTTTAATAGAATTGACTTCAAATGAAAGCTTGACCAAAGAGTGTAGTCAACAATGTCTTGTAGATTAGATTCTACTCATCATGATATGCCATAGAGATTCATCCATAGTTTGTATGAGAAATTTATCTGATCGAGTCCTATATTGACTTTTGTAAGTAACAGACAAATTGGCTCTGAATAGATCCACATAATATACAACTTTATCTTTGTAAATTAGTCTGAAATTGTTGTACCAATTTTACTTTGTCTTCTAGTTTGTCTATTATAAGTAACAAATGATGTGCAGAGACACATAAGTTCTTTTCTATACTGATCATTAGACAAAGTATTCTTACCAGATGAAGTTTCTTTTCTAGACAAAGTTTCTTTTACGGGATGAAGTTTCTTTTACTAGATGAAGTAGCTTTGTCTGTCGGATTGTCTATTGTAAGTAACAGACGACTCTTATTGGTGTGGACAAGGCTTTTTCATGGCAGATGAATTGACTTTGTCTATTGTTTGTCTGTAGAGATATGTAAACAAAGTTGCAAGCCATAGACGAAGTCTTTCAAATAGTTTGTTTGTTAGTTTGTCTATCATAAGTGATAGACTATGTTACCAGGTGCAGATGATTCCTCTTTTCAGTAGTTCTTCTGATAGTTTGTCTGTTAGATGAATCGTTGGCATAGATGAATCATTCCTTCAGTGGTCGTTTGATGGTTTGTTTGTTGTAAGTGATAGACAAAGTTGCAAATGAAGACGACAGACAAAGTTATTCATCTGTAGCTGCTGTGCCGCTTCTAGTTTGTCTTCTATATCTTCTGCAGAGGATTACAGATAAGTTTCTTGATCTTATTTAGTTTTAAATAGACATTATATAGGAGACAAATGCTTGAATAATTTAACTCTATTTTTAGCTCTTCATTTGTCTGAGTTTAGCTTCATTGCACTCTGTTTCTGCATATTGAATTCGTCTTTGTGTTATGGACAGATGTTGAGTATAAGCAATTTATCTAACTTGTTCATGAAATGACTTATCTGAATATGTTTGAGGCAGATGCAATCTAATGTTGACTTTATCTGTAGGAGTTTTATTCAATCACTCATTGAGGCTTGAACTTCATAGTTATAGATGTTCTTTGTGGCTTTTTTTCAAAGTTTTAGTGCTATTCTTTTTGAGCATTCTTATGTTCTTTTGGTTAGTAGATTTTGATTGCTAATGTATTCTCTGTATACGTTGTCCACTCTATTTGAGTTGCTTCCCTATACATCATTTTTCTCTATTGCTGCAATACTTGGGAACAAAACTGTCAGTATCATAAATGTTTGCTTATATATTATTGCTCATCATCAAACTTTGTTGTTTTCCATATACACTATTTGGTTCCACAATTAGAAGGCATTCATTAATGAAAATTGGCTTTTTTTACTAGGCAAAGATGAACTTCTTCTGCCTTTAGGTGATCAAGTGATTGTGGATCACTCTAGATGACATCCCTCCACTTATAGATATAGTTGGCTATCTTTTCATTGAAATGATGGTCCCAGTCAATAAGAGACTTTCTAATTCCTTTCTTTCTTTTGGAAAGGAAGTGTAGCGGGAACATATCTTGCTAGGGGACCCACACTTTAACACCTTGCACTGCTAGAGTTCAGAACTAGTTTTTCTTCACTTCCAAGGAGGTGTAAGGAGGTGTAAGGCCAGTGAATCACCAACATTGAATAAAGTGAACCCTTAGCACTATATTTCCCTTTGGTGATCATGCCTTCTATGGGAACGTTCCCACTTCTTATTTGGTTGGCTTTTGGAGGCTTCACCTATGTCGATGTGGTAACAAGAGGCCACAATTAGTATTCAAATGAATTATTTTCATCAAGCTCTGAGTTAACCATAGCTCTAGGGTCTAGTAAATTATCCCAAGATGTCGCCCATACTTCGTCTACAACAAACCAAATTGATGGTGATGAGCTCCAAGCATAAAGGTTTGGGCATCATTGATTAAGGTGGATTTTTCTTTTCTTTTTCCCCATCATTTTCTTGTAGAAGGACTTGAGCCTCTAGGGTTGGAGATAATCCCCAATGATGTATGACTAGAGTAGTATATCCTTTTAGAACACGAGAATAAATCCTTCAGACATTCTTCTTGATCTGGTAGTTTCATCCATTGCATCTCATTAACAAGACTTCGGGGATGTCTATTGGACAGACAAGATCTCAACCTTTGTCATCAACCCCAATTTCCCTTTGCACCTCTTAGCTGGAGGTTTTAGGGAATTGATAATCAAATTCTTATCCATTATCGCCAAATTAGGAATTTCCTTCACCGATATATGGTTAGATGTTGCTTATGTCATCCTTTTTTGGTGTAATGATTTCATTCTTCATGCAGTGGTTGATTATCCTCCTTACAACCTTGCATTTAACAGTTGGGCGATTGACACCCCAATGGTAATGGCAATAGAGGGGATGGTTCACCTTATCTACTTCTATTGGGAAGAAGGGTTCTGGGAGCTTTATATTGCCTAATTAGATGAGCTCCAATATAGTTAGTACCACCTACTCACTATAGTAGTTGTATTTTGGCTTTAGGATCTCCCTTTTCTTTGCTTGTCTGTCGTTACCACCAGTTTTGGTTTCAGTGGTATTGTCAGAAATGCTTGATTTGCCTATTTTTGGTTCTTTCTTATTGATCCGAAAGGTGTTCTCTTTTAGTTTGTCGTTCTAGACTTTACTCTTTTCAAAGAGGGAGAGGAGGCATTCCTTTTGACTTGCCTCATTGGCCAGCACCCAGAAGGTAGTTATCTGCTCATTCACCAAAATTACAAGGTCAACCTTGATACCATTGCAGTATAGGTAGACTCTTTGTTTATCTGTTAAGGTTACCTCACATATGCTAGCTTTTCTCTAACAACGGGAGATGAATTCTTCTACTGGTTCGTCATCCCTTTACTTCATGAGGGAGAGATTCGCCAATGTAACATCCTTCTTAGTTATGAAGAATCTGGCCAGGAATAAATTTTGCATGTTATTCCAAGTTTTGATTAACCAAATGGGTAATGTCAAATATCATTACACTGTGGGCCCTTTGAGAAAGGAGCCAAATAATCTTAAGAAAAGTTTGTGATAAATAACATAGTTCCCCATCTTAAGATTGAAGAGGGTAAGATGGTGCTGAGGATTGTCTATCCCATCAAATATGTGGAAATCTATCATTTGAAAGCCTGACGGGAATGGCTCATTCTTGGTCTTTAGAGGATAAAGCCGATGATATATGTTTGGCACTTGAGAAGGCAAGTTTATTTGCCATTGAGTCATCCAGTTATTCATCATCTCATTAAAGTATGTCATTGGATCAAGGTTTATCGGATATAGTTGTGTCTGTACATTTGCACCTAACATTTATGGTGGAACATTGGTACCAAATGGCTATGCACGGACATTAATATTGAGTGGTTAGCGAAGGGAAGCAACTAAAGAAGTGAGGTGAGCCTTCTGCTCCTATGGGGTTCCCTCTTGGTAGGTTAAAGACAAATGACCGCGATGACATGACCTTTTCCATGGATGGAAGGTTGAGAGGATGTGCAACATTGGTGGTTGGCCAGGATTAGAGGTTTGGCTAACATTCTGTAATGCACATAACTCCCTTAAACACTGATTTTCAATCTTGAGCTGTTCCAAAAGTCTCATTATTTCTTCCATGAAACTACAAGCTACATTTTCTCCTGTCATATATGATGGGACTATAAGAAAATTTTTGTGGTTGTGCATCAATTGGTGGAAAGATGTAGACACTTGATCTTCTCTCCTAACATCCTCTGGTAGAGAATGAAACACCAGGGGAGGCGCCATGGATCTTGCCATTGACCTTGTTACCATCCTTAACCAAGGTGGGCTTGTTGGTATTAGAGATGAGCTCCAATCAGTTGAAGTAGTGCATACACTGACAGGTTGCATCCTTTTCTTCTTATGTTTTATTTTCTTTGGTTTGCTGGAGTCAACCCTTCCTTCTCTCTTTTCCACCTTCAAAGCCTTTTTCAGCATTTGAAGGGTACCTATTCTATCAATCTCCTTTCTTTAAGAGTAGGAGAGACTTTCCAGAGCAGCAAACACATTATTTTCCAAGTATTCATCCTAAAATGGAGATGGTTTCCTCCTTGCTATAATATGCCTTTTGGATGGTAGATTTGATCCTTTTTTCTTCTCTGGAATGGTCAACCTATGAGTTGACCTCCTATTGGACTTGTTTCTCTTTGTTAGCCTCCTCCCAACTTGTCTAGCAAGCTGAGCACAACCTTTGGGAGCCTTGCTTAGTGCATCCCTCCCAAAGGTGCCAGTAAGCTTTAGGATGAAGGGAGCTCTAACTTGCTTCCCCTCTGCTACCTTAAAGAAGCCAAGAGCTGCAACCTTCCTTTACTTTATGGGAGCAGAAACGTGAGTGCTCCCAGTCTTGAAGGAGTCTGGAATGGTGTTAAAGATAGGTCCATCTCCAATGATTTGAGAAGCATGAGGAGAAACAACCTTTCTCTTCTACCTCCTATTCTTCCTGTACTTCTTTTAAACCTTGTTGTTGCTGAAAGTTGAGACAGTGGAAGCCTTTAGTGATGGTGGAGCATCCTTAGATAAGAAAGCAATCAGAACTACCCACTCCCTCGTATAAATAATTGGTGTTAGGTCTGTTAACACCATGATAAAGGAGTGAGGGATACTCTGGTCAAAGTTTCGGGAGGTGTTAACAGTAAAGCTGCTACCTAGCAAAAATTAGAATGCCAAAGAAGATGCCATTAGATTTGAACTTAGGAAAGAGAGAGTGAATGTGGAAATGGTTGAAGGTCTGCAAAAAGCAAAAGAAGATCTTAGTCAATTCCATGAAAAATAAGGTCTCTAAAATGCATTGGAATTACTTTTTCTTAAAAAAAAGGATGAGATATCTCACCTCGAGTTCATCATTTTTATAACAAATACAAAAAAGAGGAACAAAAAATGGAACATAAGAGATTTGTCATTATTGGAATGAATCAAACAATTTTTATTTTTATTATTGATGTCCTCAATTAATTACACTTGTTGTATATACATCAAACAATTATATATTCACATCATAGACCACAAGTGGTCCTAATTACATAGCCACAACTGAAGAAAATCCTTAATTAAAAGGAAAATAATAATACATTTAGAGACCTAAAAATAAAATACATTCTCTCTCAAATAAAATACATTCTCAAATAAATGTGTGTTGTCTTTGGGGTCATCGAGCACATGCGATGGCTTGATATTTAGGAGATCACCTCAAGCCAATGGGCAGAAAGGATGATATGATTTTAAACTGGTTTTCTAGACACTAGGTTAACCTAAAGAATGAGTGCTTTAATCCAATTGGTCTATCCTGGGTGGAATTAAGACTAGGTGGTTTTTACTATTTAAAATGTAAGAAAGTAGGTGGTTTATGATCCGATTTGTGTATCCCAGAAGGACTCAAGACGGGATGATCTCTATTTTGTTTAGACCAAGAGACCAAGAAGAAAATGGGTAGCTTGTGACCTAATTTGTATATCTCGGATGCACTCAAGACTAGGTAATCTATATTTTGCTTAGACCTGAAAGTGACTAAGAAGAAAATAGATACCCTAAGCTTAATTCAACTTTCTCACATTGCCCATAAGAAGCATAGGAGTAGTAAGCCAAGTTGACTGGGCTTTGGTTAGCTTTCTCAAATTTCCCATGAGAAGCTTAAAAAGAGTAGGTCAGATTAACTGGATTTGGCTGATTTGAAGTGGTTTTGCCAAGGTTTGACTTGATGAGTCATGAATGAGGGACTTAGTCTTAGAATTAGGCTTTTGAATGATTTGATGAGTGCTATTTGCTAAGATTTGGCTTGTTGAGTTATGACTTGGTAACTCGGTCCTAGACTTAGGCTTTTAAATGATTGGATGAGTGGTGTTTGCTAAGGTTTGACCTAATGAATCATGACTCAGTGACTCAGTACTAGACTTAGGCTTTTGAATGACTTGATAAGTGGTATTTACTAAGGTTTTACTTTATGAGTCATGACTCAGTGACTCGATCCTAAACTTAAGCTTTTTAATAATTTAATAGATTGCATTTTCTAATATCCTGTAAAAAACTAGAAGCAGGCGATCTTTGCTTTTAACCTATGAGAGATTGTGGAGTCATGTTGCATGAATTAAGCATAATTATACTTTGAGTTAGTTAAGCCTAATCATTATTGAAATTAATAATAATAATTAGTACTAATGATAGTTCTTAATTAATTTAGATAATGTCATCATCTTCTTGATTTCATAAGTTATTTCCATGGTAACTCTGCAATTCACAGGATCTAATTAGTGTTTAAACAGGTTTTAATGTATTTTAAATGTCTAATAAAGCGTTATCCTATAATCCATTAATTATATAGAATCCACTATTAACATGACATGAGTGGGACCCATATATGTACCATGGTAAGGTCATGGCAGAACTCTTAGGTACTAAAAGAAATTTCTAATAGTTAAAGGTTGCTGGTGTCAAAGGAGGTTCTTGCCTCTTGAAAAGTCCTAGAATTCTATATCAAGTAAGACTAAATGAGGGGGTATTTATAGTTTTTGAGCCTCTAGGGAAAATTTGGGAAACCATGCCTTGGTTGCACTCCTAGGGGCATTTTTAGAAATTGGAGCTTAGCTACCACGTCTTGGAAAAGAGCCTGGCTGCCACATCTTAGACAGGAGCCTGACTGTCATGTCTTGGATGCGAGCTAACTACTATATCTTGGATGGGAGCCTAACTACCATGTCTTGGAAGGGAGGTTGATTGCCATGTCTTGGAATGGAGCCTAATTACCAAGTCTTGAAAAATATCTTAACTGTCATGTCTTGAAAAAGAACTTGACTACCATGTCTTGGACGGGAGCCTAGCTGTCATGTTTTGGAAGGGAGCCTGACAGTCATGTCTTGGAAAAGAGCCTGACTATCACGTCTTAGAAAGGAGTCTGACTACCATGTCTGGGCCAAGAGATTTACTGGCATGTCTTGGGCAAGAGCCTAATTGCCACGCCTTGGGCAAGAGCCTGACTGCCATGTTTTGGAAAAGATCTTAACTATTATGTCTTGGAAGGGAGCCTGACTACCACATCTTGGAAGGGAGCCTGACTGTCATATCTTTTTAGGAAGCCTGACTACCACATCTTAGAAAGGAGCCTGACTACCACATCTTAGAAGGGAGCCTGATTGTCACATCTTAGAAGGGAGCCTGACTACCATGTCTTAAAAAAGAGCCTGACTGCCATGTCTTAAAAGGGGGTCTGGTTGCAACGTCTTGGAAGAGAGCCTGACTACTACATCTTAGAAAAAAGCCTAACTAGCATGTCATGGAAGGAAGCTTGACTATCATGTCTTGGGGGACAAGAGCCTGACTACCACGTTTGGGGCAAGAGCCTAACTGTCACATCTTGGGCAAGAGCCTAACTACTACATCTTGGGCAAGAGCTTAACTGCTACGTCTTGGAAAAGAGCTTAAATGCCACATCTTGGAAGGGAGCCTGACTACCACGTCTTAAAAGGGAGTCTGGCTGCCATGTTTTGGAAAGGAGCCTAACTACCTCATCTTGGAACGGGTCCTGGTGGAAGGGAGTCCAACTGTCATATTTTGAAAGGGAGCCTAACTACCTCATCTTAGAAGGGGGCCTGGTGGACAGGAGCCTAACTATCATGTCTTGGAAGGGGGCTTGGTGGAAGGGAGCTTGATTGCCACACCTTGGAAAAAAAGCCTAATTAACACGTCATAGAAGGGAGCCTGACTACCAAGTCTTAGGTGGCAAGAGCCCGACTGTCATGGCTTGGGCAAGAACCTGACTACTACATCTTGGGCTAGAGCCTGACTGCCACGTCTAAGGTAAGAGCCTAACTACAATGTCTTGGACAAGAGTCTGACTGTAACATCTTTGAGTAAGAGCCTGACTACAATGTCTTTGAGCAATAGCCTGACTGCCGCATCTTGGGCCAAAGCCTAATTGTCACATCTAGGGTAAGAGCTTGACTACAACATCTTGGGCAAGAGCCTAACTGCAACATCTTTGAGCAAGAGCCTAACTGCAATGTCTTTGAGCAAGAGTTTGACTATAACGTCTTGAGCATTTTTAGAAGTCAAAGCTTGATTGCACCATTAAGCTATCCCAAGATATTTCAATTAAAATATTTCCATGAGTATGGATTTTCAACTTTAATTAATTGCATGCATATCCAATATAGGTACCATGAAATTAATTTTATGGATCAATAATGAAGTTTTAATTTGGAGTTGAACCGTGTTGTTTTGTCATTCAACATATTTTTTGCTAAATTTTCCGGATAATTTTAGGTGATGCAAATTGGAATCATGATTTGATAAAACTAATTCATGCATCGATTCCTCTAATCAATCAGTTATTGAAAGCGAAGTCGAAGCCTTTTCTTAATCAAATAAAAGCGACATTTTCTGAATGTAAGGTCTCATCTGGTATTGCTATCGTGGGTTGAGCTGTCATCTAGTTGCGCTTTTATTCATGAAAAATGATTCATGAATCCATTATTAACGTCTGGAAATTGATTTTCGAAATCAGATTATATGTCTCTGTTGATCAAGTGGTGATAAAACTATCTGAGTGCAGTTCCAACTGCACGAGTTGACCTCGAAGCTAGCCCATCTGCGCTCTTCCTAAGCACCCCAACTGCGCAGGTAATAGCCAGCTTCTCAACTGCGCGAGTAAAGGGTTTTCCCATTGGGTAAAAAAAATGTCTGCAAGCTTTCGCCACGTCGTTCTGAACTACGTAGGTGGAGATGGGCTGCCTGCGTGGGTAAAATATTTACCCACTGGATAAGTCCTCACTGATGCCTTGACTGCACGGGTAGGATGCATCTTAAATGACTTCACGCCCCCGCCGTTCAACTGCATGGGTAGAGGATTCTCGCTGTTGCCTTGTCTGCATGGGCAGCAAGATGAAAGGTTGTCATTCTCTTGACTTTAAGTGCAGAAGATTTGTTTCCAATTATGTTTCTGTGCAGTTAAAATGTGGACCTGTGTAGTCATGCAAACACGGATCAGACAGCACTTTCTGCTAAGGTTGAAATCAATTTTGAACCATGGATCTTGACCGTGCAAACAAGTTTCCTCATCCAACCGTGTTTCCTTTTGAATGAGCAGGGCAGACACCATCTTACTAGCTTCTTAACTGCACGGCACGTCAGTAACATAACTTCCTCACCTGCGCGGGTAATAACTATCCCTGTTGGATAAATCCCATGTAATTGTCTTGACTGCATGGTAGCAATAGAAGGCTTGTTGCTGGTCATTTCTGCGCAGTTGGACTTGGTTGTGCTGGCAAGGTTCCTTAGTACATGTGTAAAGGCTATTTCCAATGGGCAAAGCACCAAGGTGATAGTAAAATTCGAAGCCTTCTTAACTAAATACTTTTGGTTGTGCGATTTGGGCAAAGTGTGAGGAAGTCATCCTCATCTGCACAAGCTGGAGACGTATTTTGATTTGAGCAAGTGGAAACAGAGTGCCAACCCAATGGCACCCTTTTCCAGCACTCTATTTGTGTGGACGAAAACTCCGTTTACACTGGTTGGAATGTAGACACATGGCATCATTTTCAACAGCATCTATGAAGTTTGGTTCTGCCTTCATCGAAAATCCAAGTTACATAAGTTAATCTAATCCATTGATATGAATTTCTTTATTATGAATTTTATTTCAAACCCAACAGGGAGCAAAGGCAGTTCTATGACAAGATGTTCTCAAATGGTTCTCAAAAGAATCTCCGACTACAATTATTAGTTCTCAATACCACTAGAGATCCACACATTGCTCCTCAGATTGAAGTCAGGAATATTGTAAATCCCAAAACCAACTTCAAGATTAAGAATGCGACTTGGAGGCAAAACCCTTCCCTGGTTCCATAAGGAGGAGGACCCGTTACATCGCATTCGTATAAGTCAATCCCGAATGGAGCCATCAATGTACAGATCAAAGAAGGTGGCCCCACCATAACTCAAGTTAGAAATCAAATGGTTCCGTTTCTAGACAAAGAAAACATCAGAAGTACCACCAATCAGCCAACTCTATCCACCAATGCGATTAAGGAGGCAGTCCAAAGTAATGTTTAGAAAATTGGATAGGAAGTTGAACCGTTTAAGTATTTGGTTCCGATTCAACCAATGGAGTGAACTACGTTAAGCCGGTGATGTTAGTATGATATAATTTAATATATAATTATAATTATAATTAGTTGTCAATGTTTTAACCAATTAATGAGTTTAATTTTTAAATAAGTATATTTAAAGTATATTTAAACTAATATAAGTATAGTTTACTTATTTTTTTATTTTTTATATTAAAAAAAGAAAAACCGGTGATCGACCTCAACCGAACTGATGCTCCACCCAGTCTGGTCTGGTTTTCTAAACATTGGTCCAAAGGCAATTAAATGCTAGAACCATCTAGGAACCAAGGGAAGAACAAGCATAATCACAAGAACAAACAAAAGCACAGAAAATAACTAGAGGAGAGAATCAAAGAATTGGAGAGAAGAATTCCCAAATGACTCATGAACTATGCAGAAATCATCGAGCAACCACCCTTCATAAAGGAGATCATGGACAAACTTAATCTGGAAGGATTTAAGGTACCTCATGTGGATGCTTGTAATGGTATCACGGATCTAGGAGATTGCCTTTCTAGGTTTGATGGTCAAATGAACCTAGAGAGGGCTTTCAAAGTTATTAAATGTCGAGATTTCCAACCCACGTTAAACGGAACCACACTGTCTTGGTATCGTACCTTGCAACTAATGTTGAATGCAGCCACACTGTCTTGGTATCATACTTTGGATCCCGAATCCATACATACATTTAGAAAGCTACAGAGATGCTTCCTAATGAGTTTCATGGGGCAACGAAGGTAAAAGAGAATTGTTGAATTGTTGATGATGGTCAGACAAAAAGAAAGAGAGACTCTTGAGTATGTCTATAGGTTCAACCAACTTACTTTGGATGTTGAGGCACTAGATCAAACTATAGCAATTGTAGTACTACAAAATAGAGTAAAAAGTAAGCAGATAAAATATTACCTTAGTCTAGAATCATCTAAGAGTTACCTGGAACTCCATGAAGCCTTGAACAGGCACATTAATGTAGAAGAATTTATTAAAGCAGACAACCGCAATAGATCCCCACACCAAGAAGGGGATTCATCCAAGCGAGCAAGGAATCTCCCAATAAAAAAGAAAGACAAGTATGAAAATTATACTCCTCTAAATAGGTATCCCATGTACATTTATCAAGAAACCAAAAATTAAGGCTACTTTTCTCAAGCAAATCAAAGATGAAATTAAAAATTTAATCAAAAAAGGAAGACTACAGCAGTATGTGATCGATAATGGGAAAAAAAGGGAATGTGCAAATAATAGAAGGGAGGATGCATGCAGACAAAGAGAAACGATTCTTAGAGAGCAAGAAAAAGATACTATAATAGATGCCAATCTTCCAACAGATGAGATCATAACATGATCACTTGCGAATTCACGTCAAGTGGAAATGCTCTCTTAAAAAGAAGAGCTTAAGCTAAACAAATTAATTTATTACTTGAATATTTATGTTATAGTAAATTCATGGTTATAACTTCCATATCCTTGATTATTCACATTATACTTTCTTGCAAAATATTATATTTTAATTAATGAAGCATCTTTTATCATAAATGTCTCTACTCCATTCTTAAAGCAAAATTCAAAACTAGAACCCAAACCTACAATGGGAAGGGATTCCGAAACCGTGGAAAAGAAAATTGGAACTTGAATCTGCAACAAGAAGGAATTTCAAAAATATGGAAAATAAAATTAGAACCTGTAATAGGAAGGGATTTCGTAACTATGGAAAAGAAAATTAGAACCCAAACCTGTAATAAAAAGGGATTTCAGAATTGTGGAAAAAAATTCACAACACAAACCTATAAAAGGAAGGGATTCTTGAATCGTGAAAAAGAAAATTAGAACTCGAACCTGTAATAAGAAGGGATTCTATGACCATAGAAATAAAAATTAAAACTTGAACCTACAATAAGAAGGGATTTCAGAACATGAAAAAGAAAGCGAAACCTGAACTTGTAAAAGAAAGGAATTCTAAAAGGAGAAACCAAACTGGCAATAAGAAGGAATTTCGAAAGCGGAATCGAAAGAGATTCCAGAAGTACAGAAAAAAATTTCAACCCCAACCTGCAATATGAAAAGATTTCAAAAGCATTTCATCAACTCCAAAGTTGAAAAGAGGCAAGACATCAATAGCAATAGGGAAAGCTGATCACGAAAGCGGATCCCCAAAAATCATGTATGCACTGGCCATGTATGTGGATTCCCAAAAGTTATATCGGCATTGATAAGAGGCAAATCCGCAAAAATCACATATGCGTTGAGTCTTCCAAAGAATGACTAAAGGGGCAGGATCATGTTCGTATCAATATGGGAGTAGAAGCAGAAGCATATTTGTGGCACCTACTTGCTAAGCCGGCCATGGCAGCGACCGCACGACATCCCCCAACTTGCTAAAGGCAAGAGCGGATCCATCATGTGCTTTGCAAAGCCCCTAGACCTTCCCTGTGCTATCCATGTGGCACCTGCACGCAGATCTGACGATGGCCACGACTGCATGACATCCCCCATCTTGTTGAAAGCAAGGGTGGAGCCGTCATGTGGGATGCAAAGCCTCTAGACTTTCCCAACACTGTCCAAAGCATGAATAGGAGCTTTTCGTGATGATGGCATGTAAGTTACGTACTAGGCATTCATTACTAGATTAAAATAATTCAAAGCTAGGCATTCATTGCTAGATTAAAATAATAGTAAATGAAAACCATATTCGAAGCCCTTTTGGATTAACATAATAATAATAAATGAAAAGCATATTCAAATCCCCCCTTAGCTTTACTTCCAAAACCCATTCATACAACTAGCTTAGGGCTTTTCCAGGGCTCGTTCTTGATACGGCATTCAGAGATGAACGCTTGCTAATGGATTTAGAAAATAACATGCACTACGACATAGCGCAAAATAGCAAGGAAGCGGAGGAGACGAAAGAAGCGGCATCCATGTAAATGAAATAGCAAATGAATCTATGGAAGCATCAAGCGAATTCGCAAGATGCATTGTCACAAAGAATATCTAAAGTCAAAGTAGCAACGGATCCATGGAAGCGTCAAGTGGATCCATAAGAAGTATTAAAAATAGCAAAAGAGTAAGCAAACTAGGTAGATAGGTTCCGCCATATCTCTTTAAGGAGAAACTAGTTTTAGTAAACTCTAACAATGGATATATATTATCCAGCTGATACTACACCATATTAACTTACTATTCAAATGGGAAACCTATTCCAATCACAATGTGATTCTACAGGACTTTAGAACCATTTTCTAAAAGGGACTCTTAATCCTCCTCTTAATAAGAATTATCATCCTACTATAACTATCCTGGTACATTGCATCAAATACAACTATAAGTATATGATGTATGCACTCTTTTAGGGATAAGCTCTCCCTTTATTATCTATACCCCTACTAAGGTCCTTTACTGACTTGAGCATCAGAGTGCTCATGCCAGGATCACCCCTGACGACATTTGATGTTTTTTCTGTATTGAAGGATCTTCACAAGCCATCAAGTAATTGATTTAGAAGAAAAGTTCTTCTAGGTCAGTTTTCAAATTATACTTTGTGAGATTCATCCTTATTATTTTCTTGTTTAAATTGTTAAAATCCATCTTTAGAGTGATGATGAAATCATTTAATTTTTATTATGGAAGAACATATTTTGTAATCTCATTATTCTCTAGTGAAAGTTTTTGATTGAACTAAGTTTTATGGTTTTTTTCTTCACTTTGAGGGGTTTTTAACTAAAAATTCTTATGTGTTTGTTAATTTAATTTTTTTGAATGATTGGTTTGTATTAATTGAAATTTGTGATAGCCTTTTTTATTTTATTCAAAGAAGGGTAATTTGTGCCAAAAACAAGAATATCCAAATGCATCTCAAGGAATAATGTCGGAACATTGATAATGACAGGTTTTGCTAATTTGGTAATACAATATGATCTTATGAATTAGAATTGGTTAAAATTAGCATATACTGTATTAGGCTGGTGGTACAAGGAAAAAAATAAAACATTCCTCCTTTTTAAGGCCAAATTTAATTGCCTTCTCTTTAAAGTAATTTTATTTTTTATTAGAATTTATATTATCAATCATTCCTTTTTTATTTTTTATATTCATAAAGTTCACGTTTTTCACTTTATGACAGATATTACCATTTTTATTAAAATTATTTTTACATATTTTTCTTATGGCAATTGCTTTCTAGTTAAGTTCTTTTATTTGTTTGTTTTCCGGCTAGGTTCACCAAATGCGAGGATATGTATATTGTTTTAAAACATTTAAAGCAAAGCAAACAAAAGCAGAAAAAGGGCGCCGTGGATGAACTGGAATCTGCAATTGAGCACTTCCCCCAATAGAAAGGACGACATGGATTGCGACATTGCCGATTTCTGCTTTGGTTGAACATGTCAATAGTGCATCGCGCTTGTATCGTGACTCAATGGTTTTCAGTTTCAGAGATCGCAGCGGACTTGTATCATATATCGACGAAGGTAACGCATCTGTCGCTTTCTTTGTATGCTCGTATGGATTGTATGCACGAGGATGACTAGCATAAATTTATGTCATATCTGGAAGAATTTTGAGAGAATGTTTTTGAAAACACCCTGACCAAATACAACCCTAATTCTTGTATTTTAATCACGTATGTTTTAGTAATCCATGATGCGTTTGATTGCATCCCAAGTTCATGAAATTCCATGATAAACGAAACTTTGCAAATTTAGGTTATATTTAGATAGTAGGAACTAGGAACAGATAAAATTAATAAAAAGTTGTATAAAAGAATTTAAAAATATAAGTTAATATCAACAAAATAAAAAATAATCTCAATCATAAAGTAAATAAAAATAAAATACGTATAATATTTAATTTAGAGATAGATAGATATCACATAAGAATAGGTTTGAAGTTTGTCCCTTTTTTATGATGTATCTAAACACATCCTAGTAAAAATAAATTCATTAATATTAAGAAGCTATTACTAAATGTGGCTGTAGAAAGAGCAAATGTACCAGCAGCTCGCTTCATCATAAATTAATTAGGGTTATTCGACATGGCACCTAAGTTTTGATGAAATTACACTTGACACCAAGAGAAGATACAATTGGAGGGCATTTTTGGTTAGGGTGTAAATGGGGTTGGGTTGATTCAATTTGGGTAAATTCAACCCAAACCTAAACTCTATTTGTAAAACCTCAATCAACCCTTAAAAAAATTAGATTGGTTTTGGGTTAAATTTGGTTGATAAATGAAGTTAAAAAATATTAAGTTTTAAATATTCATCTTAGATAATAAGGCAAAAATATGAGTCAAAAATATATAATGGGATAAAAGCAATACCACAAATCAACCTGCAAACATAGAAAACAATCATTTCTATCCAAATTTTCTGAGTTTTAAAGGTATTTAAGTAATTCACCTTTTTTCTAATATCATTTATTTACTTAATGATGCTTTTCTAACGAACTATGACATCATGAACATGTGTGCAAAGTAGATGAAACTTCATGAGCATACTTACAAAAAGTGAAGCTACATAATGTCAAGTGCAATATACAATATGCTATACTATTCAATTTATTAAATACATGTGATATATAATCAAACCTAGCTTTGCTTAGGTCAATTTTAAGCTACCCATTAGGTCAAATACAATATTGTTTTTTTATATTTTATCTTAACAAGCCAAGTTTAACACAAACTTAGGCTAATTAAACTCACACAAGTAGAAGATAATCAGCTCATCTACCCAAAAAGCATTCCTTATGTGCTTTTTTTTGTATGATTTGGATATATGGTGTAAAAGCCTCTTGTTTTGGTAATATTCTAATTGAATTAATTCTATAAAAAAGTTTAGTGGGCCTATGTATGTGAGATGGGCTTAGAGAGTCCATGAAGTTAGGGAAGTTATATATTGAAGTATCAGTTAGAGATTGATTGCGAGAATTTTAGGGTTGAGGTGAGGCAGTCATCATATAAATTTCAGGATTTTTTTCCCAAAAAGGAGTGAGAGGGGGGGGGGGGGGGTGGGGGTGTTATTAGAGTGTGTTGATTGGGGATGTGTGTTAGGCATTCCATGAGATGTGTATCTCTGTAAAATGTATTTCATAGTGAATTAATTATTTCTCTCTCGTGGTTTTTTCCTTCTGGATTAAACGATTTTTCACGTAAATCTTTTGTTCTCTATGTGACTGATTTATGCGAGATTGAAAAAAAATAAATAAAAATTAAGTGGCTAAGATCAGATCTAGTGGTAGCGTGGATAGCAGGGATGCCAGATTGTAGATCAAGATGAGCAAGGTAGCTAAGGGCTCTAATTGGACGACGTAAGTAGTGGCAGCTAGATCTGATGGAAGGATGGCTGCTTGCAGATCCAACGGGATGCATGGATTTGGTGGGCCTGACGATGGAGATTGCTGGTCGGATGGTGACAGCGATGGATGGCTAAGATTTCAGTCATCATGTTAGGGTGGCGTGCACAACTGCTGGACAGACATGGCGGATCCATCGGATTGAGAACAATGACAAACAAGCCAAGCGAAGGACTACAGCAGCATTGGTGTGACGTTGATGGGTTTTGCCGAGCAGTCAGTGATGGCACTGGCAGTATCGATCGGCATACAAGCGACCTTGGAGATGAGCAGCAGCAGTGGGTTTTTCCAACTCTATCGGAAGACAAAGGCAACGACTTTGTCAGCCACTGGCAACCAGCAGGAGTGAGGCAGTGGTGCGGGATAGGCAAGAGGATGATCAAGCAAAGGTAGCATGGACCCTCATCAGAAATGAGCAGCACAGATCGGACGACTGTGATTTCATTAGTAGCATTGATTGGGCAACAGCTGCGGCACAAGGACGGTGATCAGACGGTTTCAGCATGCCGTGTGTGAAGTGCATCTGTGAGTTTGCTTGGCTCTGATCGGACAGCTGAGGGGACTAATTGAGCACTGGCATCTTATGGTTGGCAACGGCTTGTGTAGGAGAGCGGCGGTTGGGTTTTTTTCTGCTTTAGCGATGAGCAGAGGGAGACGTGCTGCATGCGGGCAATGCGATGATGGCGTTGGCAATGGACAAGAGCTCGCCAGATTTGAGAGGAGATGCTGTTGCGTCGGCAGCGTCGTGCTCCATCAAGAGGCGCTAATGGATCGGTCGGCAGAGTGCGAGAAGAGGCGAAGCAGCGGTGGCTGCTTCGTCTGCATGGAGGAAGAAGATGGGGTCTTCTAGCATCAGCACATTTTTGAGTTTTTCTAGTCGCAGGAAACAAGATCCGGTGCAGCGAAGGCATCAACGATGTTGAAATGTCGGAGGCAAGGATCTGGTTGGAGAAGATCAGCTGATGGTCGATCAATTGTCAGCAACATAAAAAAGTAGTGGGGGCTACTGGTTTGTAGCGGCTAGGGTAGCCTTAATGGAGAAGATGATGCACTAGAATAGTGCATTGAGGTGTACATTGAAGCAGTACACAAGTGGCCCATTTTGGGTGATCCTAGAGTCCGATTTGGGTGTTCTAGGTATATTTTCATGTTTTTAGGTGTTGTGAACACGATGGTGGGGTCAGAATGGGTAGATTATGCTTCAATGATGTAGATTTGACGGGTATGTGCAAATCAATGGTGGTTTGGTGATGATCAGTAATCTTGGTTAATAAATCTGGATGTGTTGAAATACTGCAAAGTTTATGCATGGTGTGGATCGAGTTGATGGTTCATCACTAGGCATGATCAAGGTTGAATCACGGTGATCATGGTTGATCGAGATAGATCAGGTTTGATTAGGTTTATTGCAGCACAGATTTGAGTAGATTTGAGTGGATCAATGGAGTGATCATGTTGTTTTGATGTTGATTGTGCACATGGATGGTTCAGATTAAGGTGGAGTGGTGAGCTTCACGGATGGATATGCTATAGTGTAGTAGCATGAACTAGAAATGGCAAAGCAAATTTTACAGCTTGACGAATGTTCTAGTTCGGGCAGCACAAGCAG
>JAYJMB010037268.1:0-33706 GCA_036873735.1 Pouteria campechiana | reverse complement strand
TATTCAAAACCCCCTTCTTTACTAAACACATTGCACAAAAACATACTAATTACTCCTCGTGGGATTGACCCTTACTCACACTACTATAGAAAATTAGATTGGAGCAAGGTTCTAAATTTGGGTGCCCACTACAGCACCACCACCACTCATAGGTAATCTTATGGTTGAATTATTTTATGTATGGGGCATCAATTTTGTAGGCCCATTCTCACCATCTAATGGTAACATGTACATTTTGGTTGTTGTTGATTGTGTGTCTAAGTAGATAGAGGCAATGGCCACTAGAACTAATGGTGCTAGTGTTGTGCTAAAATTTTTGAAAGACAAAATTTTTATTAGGTTTGGCACTCCAAGAGCAATCATTAGTGATAGAGGCACTCATTGGGTTGCAACTCCTTATCATCCACAAACATCGGGACAAGTTGAAGTAAGCAACAAATAGATCAATGCAATTCTGGAGAGGACAGTGAACACTTCAAGGAAAGATTGGGCAATGAAGCTGAATGATGCACTTTGGGCATATAGAACTGCATTCAAGACCCCAATTGGAATGAGTCCTTACAAACTTGTATTCAGGAATTTATGCCATCTACCTATGGAGTTGGAGCATAAGCATATAGGGCAATAAAGAAACTGAACTTGGATTTGCAGAAGGCAGGTGAAGAAAGAAAGCTTCAGCTGAATGAACTGGAGGAGTTGAGAGATGAAGCTTATGAGAATGCAAAGATTTATAAGGAGCAAACAAAGAGATATCATGATCAAATCATTCGCAAAAGAAGCATTGAACCTATAATGGAAGTTTTGCTTTATGACTCGCATTTGCGTTTGTTTCCAGGAAAATTTGTAGTCTAGGTGGGTTGGACCATTCCTGATGACACAAGTGTTCTCACATGGAGCTAAGTTAAAGAACCTGAGGACTGGGAACAAGTTCAAAGTCAATGTTCTTCGAGTAAAGAGATATGTGAGGGATGACTTGCCAATGCTGTTGAATAAAATTGTTGGATTTCAGAATCCATGAAGGAGAATTCATCTTGCGCAGATGTTAAATAAAGTGTTCCTTAGGAGGCAACCCAAGTTTCTAAACTTTTTTTTTGTTTCTTTAGCATTTAGTTTAGAGGGTTGTTTGTCTTCTTTATTAGGATAATTTTTTTAAGCAATGGTTTGATGTTCTTATTACAGAAGGAATAAATCTACTTTTAGAATGAGCATAGAAGTTGCAGAGTATTGTAGATGATATTTCAAGTGTTACAATTGCCAAAAATTTGCAAAGGATGCCAAACCAATTTCAGAAGGAGAGGATGAGAATGCAGTTAATTCACGGAAGCCCTTGAACTTGAACTTCTGTCATTATTTTAGATTGAAGACATTGTTTGGTGTAAGTTGGGAGGTTTTTGTGGATTTACATTTAGATTTTAGATTTGCATTTAGTTTTGAAAAAAAATTTCAAATATGGGTATAATTGTCCTCCATGAGCTTCTTTTCTGATAATTTAGCTAAAAAAATCCGAGAGCAACTGTGCTACAATGCTAAAATTGAATATGATGGATTCTCTCTTAATAATCAAGTGACATATGTTAAGTTTTTTATTACCATTGCACATGATTGAGAAAGAAGGATAGGTGCTACCTTGTGATTTACTAATTCTTGTGATAAATCCTTCTTTTTTATGAATGATGAAACTTCATTAAGCACTTTATTTTATGATCATGCAAAGCGTATGTGGATTAATGATGATGTTGTGAATTTAGTAACATATTATGGTTAACACAAGTATGCTAGAAATTGTTTGATTATCACTCAAGGCGAAATCCTAAATAACATATTTACTTGGAAGTGATTTAGGCATTCTTTGATTAGTTTGAGCATTTTAAGCTAACCTAGTACATTCATTGTCACTACTGTCCCCAATGAACTTTAATGAAAGAATGACATATGCAAAGCATGTGAAAGACTACCATTCAACTTTTCTTTCTTTAGCCTTATCATCCAGTCCCTTTCAGCTTGAAAAACCATGTTAGAGCTATTAAGAGGCATTTATACATGATTGTAGAGAGGTATATGAGTGCATAAGAAGATAATTTTGGTGGTCATTAAAAGGAAGAATGCCAAAAGAAAGATGTGATATAAGAAAAGGAAAGAATAAAGATTTATACTTCAATTGGGGGGATCACATCTTCATGAATTCAATAGACAATAATTTTGGAGGTGTGGTAATAAGATTTATACACACATTTTCATTTCATGAAAGAATTGATGAAGCATGGATTTCATGAGATTACTTAGCAAGTATCTTAAGTGATTTCTGAGATATATGCACATATGTAAACTATTTGGCATGTTACTAATTGTTTGAGAGAGATTTTCCTAACTGATTCATGAGTTCAGATTGTTATTTTGCTCAAGGACAATCAAAAGCTAAATTTGAGGTTATTTGATAAGCTCATAATATATCATATTTTTATATCAAAATTCACATTTTAAGATCCTCTTTTAATATGTTTTCAATAGTTCATATTGACGTTTAAGTGAATATTGCACTTAATAGAGTTTGTTTTGTTGCAGACATAAAAAACTGTAAAATGAAAATAAATTTACAAAAGGCGTCACTTTGATGCAAAATCTGGGATTGATGGAGGCATATTTGGAAATGTTTGCAACATGAAAGTTTTAGCCTTAGTTATTATTTTCCCAACAAATTAAGAATCACATGATTCTGAGTTTATATAAGAAAGTTATGGCTAAAATAGTACAACTGTCTCTAAAGCTTCATATTCATCTGCTAATTTATCTGACAAAAGGCATACCTTTGAGGCCCCACAAATTATAAAATATGAATGATTTAGAAATTGTAATCAATATAAAAGTTATATCCCTTGAAATTATTTATCCAATACATCATAATCATGAATTACTAATACGAGAAAGTTATGATCAAAACACTGAAATTGCTAAGAACTACTTTTTCTGTAGTAAGAAGAGATTTGTCTATAGTAAGTAGAAATTCGTCTGAGACAATGCCATAGAAAAAGAAAATTTGTCTGAGACAAAGTAGATTCGTCTGTTGCAAGGCTAATTTGTTTTTAGACTAACCAAAGATGAAGCAGAACTTTGTTTGAGACAAAGTAGATTCGTCTGTAGCAAGGCCACTTTGTCCATAGATTTGTTTGTGATAAAATTTAGAATGTTGCAAATTCAAAAATTGTAGAAAATAGTTTTGGAATGAAATAGAAGTGCGAAACATGAAAATTTCAGATATGCTGAATGTGATGTTGTTGCCCAAACTATGGTTTAGAAAATTAGCAATGTATTTTTAGCAATTGGGTCCCAAAATGATCAGCACTTGCAATTATATGAGTTATCTTTGCAAGCAAATTCCTCCACATAAGTTGTTGAAATTTTTAAAAGTTTGAAATGCATAAGCTATTGCAATTTTTGGAAGGTATCTTTGGAAACTACTTGTACAACAATTCTATCTAGTTTGGAACTCTTATTTTTATGCATGGAAGCTATCTTTTTTGTATGAAAAGATAAAGTTATTCTTAAAAGCGGATCTTTGTACGTAAATGAATTCCAATTCATAGAGGAGTTCTACTAAAACCCTACTGCTTGGGTTATTTAAAGATGTCCAGGATAGAGAAAGAGACAAACACAATTCAGCAGATGGAGTGCGAGAGAAGCAAGGGGAGTAAGGGAGATTTTGAGTTTTGCAATCATGCATATTTTAGAGAGTTTTATTTCTATTTTTATCATGAACTAATTTTCTTTTTCTAGGGAAATGATTTAGCCCTCCTTCATATTCATTGTTAATAGAGATTTTTGGTGTATTAATTCAATATCATCTTATTTCATTCATTGTGTGTAATGCAATCATTTGATTTGTTTAATTCTCTAATTACCAATTATGTAAATTATCTTGATTTTCTTTGAGTATGTGATTAAGGTACATGTCATATGCTAAACAATGTACTATGCTCATTTGAATGAATGACTAGATGGTTAAGGTAGATGCCATATACTAAACTATTCTACTTGGTTCATTAAAGTTCTTCAGATCTTCATGAGTTTTCAATCTCAATTACACTGCATGCCATAGGTAATTGGAACAACAGAAAATACTTGATTTAAACTAAGATGCCTAATAGTAATACTCATATAGTGGGTAGAACGAACCCAAGATGCTGAATTTATACCAACATCTCAACAACACTAAATATCACTGAGTGGTGAAGTTAGATCTCCAAACTCTTACAACTCGAATTCTCTTTTACATTGCTCCCTACCATTGTTTTCTGTTATCTTACATTACACTTTTAATTACTTAGTCTTTACTTTATCTTGTTGATTTAAGATAACTTAGTAATTAGACATAATTAAATCAGTTTGATAGTTCCCTGTGGGATTGACCCTTGCTAAACACACTAAACTGCTTTACACTCTTGCATTTGCAAGAAATTATAATTTGACCATCAGAATACATTGTATTCCCATCAATCCATACATATACAATATTCCTAGGATATTTCATATCCTATTATTTAACATAATTACATCATATAATGATCACAAAGAAATTCATTTAATACATACCTAAGAGATACTCAGTATCCCAAACATTCATGCATTCACAATATTCAACCCATAGCAACTTTTAACAAGACATGGGATATCAACTATCCCCAACCAAAACATACTTGTTGGGATACAAATACTCATCATCCCCATTCATGGATTAAAATAGGGGCGCCTACCTACCTTTGCGATGAGTCATTTTACACTTCTTGAGTTTTCCATGCCTTCTCATCTGGCTCAATGATCCCGTACATACCATCATATTATTTATTCACAAAGAAAATGTTAAGTAATTTCATATCCGTCAATATGTAATAACTCTATAATTCAATTAATAAGTAATTAAGCTCACTTACAAGTTGATTAAGCCCATAAACCAATGATTCAATTGCTTAATTATATTAGACACAAAAGCCTCTTCTAGCCTTTACTTAGGTCATGGTCCAAAATCAACTTTTCCACCTTTAAATAAGTCTTAAACCACCATAATCTATCTTAATCAATTTTCTCATGATGATTACACATAAAACATAAAAACCTCCAAATATCACTATCCATAAACCCTAGCTTAAGATGAAATATCATTTCTTATGCCCACTTGAATTCCAAAATAATATAATTCCTTCATTTACCACTTTCCCCCATGAATCCCACATCACTTCCTCCATTTTCTCCTCAAAATCTCACTATTCACAATTTTTCAAAACCTTCGCAAGCCAAATCCATGAATTTCAATTAAGGAAAGATGAATAACTATGCATTCCAAGTGTAGCTTCCACCCATGCATAAGAATCCAAGCTCAAGACTTGAAATAGCACACTCCATTTGCTAAAATTCAGATTTGCCTTCTTCCTTCACCATCTAAACTGAAGAAGTTTAAGTTTGTGTAATGCTTCACACCCCTATCTTATGCATTCGGACCAGCCTGTAGATTATTCTCTTGTGGGACTTATGTGGAACGTTACCATTCCCCTCTTATCCTATAATTTCCTATTTTCAAGGGAATTTTTGCTAAAATTTGGCAGAGTATACATTGAAATATTAGGGTCTATCCTGTACAATCATTTATCATATAAAATAATAAACTCAATTTTCATAATTTCTAACATAAACCATAATCATAAAGCAATAATATTAATCACAACTCTCATTCACACCCACACTCCCACAGCTATAGACTTGAGTGAATCATGATGGCAATATACAGGATTGGGATTGTGTAGGTCCATTCACATATTATAATTGATTATTATTATAACATGCCAATACATCTTATATATACATGATTTTCATCATTGAATACATTTATAAAATTACATAAATACAATGGGGCATTACAATCCCTAATCAAAATACCATAATATTTCTAATGTCTTCTTCATACATTTCCAACCCATAGTTTGAATTTTTTACCAAACCTGCAAACTAAAAATATAAAATAAGAAGGCGTGAGTCCAGGCAACTCAGTAAGTAGGTAGAAATATAAAATAATAATTAATTAGTAACATATATTCTAATTCAAAATAAATAGAGATTGACAATGCAATCATACTATGTCATCTCATACCATTGAATTCGGCAATACAATTCATAGATTGATTTCCATTCACTCCATATACACTTTTACATTCATATAATATCAATCACTAATGCACATAAGGGAATAATTACTATTCCCTACTAATCAAGCATTCTCTTAATATATCAATTATCAATTTACACCATTTACATAATCTCCATGGGATATTCTTGATCCCTTTCAATAAACATCCATACACAAGAATAATGTCATCATACATAAAGATCAATCATTACAATCTAAGGGATACTTAATATCCCAAATGGTCATATGATTAAGAAACCAAATAAATATCATTCTGTAAGCCAATATGGGATATGCACTATTCCCAACCCAAAACGAACATGCCCAGGTACAAACAAATGGGATACTTCATATCCCCATTAATCAGAAAGAGGGAGCCTACTTATTTTGTATAAAGACTCATCTTACACTTTCCATGCCTTGAGCATCTTGCTATCTTATTATGTTCTGTGGCCCTGCACAATATGAATCCAATTTACATATATTCTTATTAGAACATTTTCTCATACCATTGATGTGCATAATTTTTCTATAAATTTCTACAAGAAGACAATAGCTTTCTTGCATTCAAGACTTTATACCATCGATATCCAATAATTTTAACATGAAATCCGTTCGTGAGAAAACCTTTCAAACTTCCCTTATTGTTCATATGAGCATTTCATCAAGTAGTTTATATACATCACTTAAGTCAATATCTTGCAATAGAATATAAAAAGGGCTTTCATCTCTAACCATCTATAATCACCATACAACACCCTGAATACGCAATTCCATTAAACCTCAATTTTGTTTTTAATGCAACCAATTTACCATTAAAACTCTATTTACACAAAAGCCCTTCTTAATTTCTAATTAGGTCATTGCCAAAATTATCTTTCTCACTTTTAAACAAGTCTCAAAACATACTAATTAGGCAAATAAATCATTTCCTCCATGCTCTCAATAACAATTCCCATATTCTTCTCCAAATTCCCCAAAATTCACTGTTTATGAAAACCCTAGCCAATATAAAGTATGATTTCTTATGCTTAAATCAATGTTAAAATATCACAAGGCATGATTAAATAATCTTCCCCATGATTTTTACAACAAAAACCCATTATTTCCACCCATACTTTCATTATACACGAATTGGGGATGACCCTAACAAGGTAAAAATCATGAATTCGCCCAAGGAAAATGAGTTTACCTTCACATTCATGCATGTCTTCCTCCTTATCACATGAATCTAGTCTCAAACTCTTTAAACCTACCATGGATTGAAGCAAAACTGAATTTCTCTCTCCCACCTCTACTCAAATAGGTTGGAAATTGGATTTTTGGAACCATGGATGAAGAATTGAAGGTATAGATAATGATTTATCTAGCAAAATCAAGCCAAACAGGACTTAGAAATAATGGGTTGGGTGTGGGAGGAATAAAAATGGAATGGGGAAGGAAAACATAATGGCTTGGCTAAAGAAATGTCAGGCCACCATTTTAAAGCATCGACCAGCACCGCGGTACTAGATCTCACTGATTGCCTAAAAATTTTCTCTCTAAAGTGATGCCACAACATCAAAATCTAGTGCTGCGACATCAAATTTTGATGTTATGGCATCCACCTTATTGGATGCCCCATTTTTCTTGTGTCTGAAGCTGTGTCGGGGCATCAGTTTCCTGTGTTGCGGCATCGACCTATTGCCCTACATTTTCATCCTTTATTTTCAATGTTATTTCAAGTCTTCTCCACCATTCTTTTGTCCATCATTTTTCCATATTATAATAGTATACAATGCTCAAAAATCTTCTTCAATTAACTAAAAAATAAGTCATAAAACCATCTATGCAATCACCGTGAACTTATATGTAGTTCAAACATGCTTAAAGCTTCTCAAATCACAACGTATTACCCAATTAAAACATATGAAACTTATCATCAAATCCTGATTTACTCAAAATTATGGTATGTACTCATTTGCATATAATTGTGTTCACTGAAATTATCCGACAATTGCACAGCGTTAAGTTTTATAGTATTGTAGTAAGAAAGTATTATTTCCATAGGAATTGTGTATTTCAATTGATCACTATCTATTGCAATGAATAATCTTGATTTTATTTGAAAAATCAAGTGATGTGAATTTAACTAAAAAGTAAAAATAAGTAGACTTTCAAATGGAAGATATCAAGATAAAGAAGCTCTAGAGGATTGACTTCACTTATGCTTTATCATAGTGCTTTTAACTAGCAATACAATGATCATGCTATAGGTTTATAAATCAACAATGCTAATTTACTTAACTTTGTCACTCAAGTGCTAAGCAAACTATCTACTCTCTACATTCTAATTTCAATATCTGTATTAAAATCAGAATGTAAAGAATGCATTATAGTCTGTGATTCTTTTGAATGATTTCATTGAACCTAGAAGCTCTCCCGAGTCATCTAGCATCCCATGTTATGATGCCTAGATCATATTCAAGATTACCTCTTCTGAGTGTCAAATCTCAAATATGTATTCATTCAATAAATGGACAATAAACTAAAAGCATTAAAAGAAAAGCATCACAAATAAACCATTAAGAACTCTCAATCATAAAACTCATTAGTCACACCATAATATCAGCACAAGATCCATCTCCCCTCGAGAAGGAGGAGTTTAGCTACTCATAGTGAAATGAGAATCCATGAAACATTCATATATCATTATCAAAATTTGGTTTCCAACTTTAATCCAAGTTATAATTGATGAATATGATCTAAAACACCAAAGAAACAAGGATTGAAGTGATGTCAAACTCTTCCCAATGGTGCTTTGCTTGGGTTATAGCTTGAAGCTTCTTCCTCTCTAAAAACCTCTCTAAGAATCTCCAAAAATGTCTCCTAAACTCTCTAAGATCAGATCTAGGGCAACTTCTCTTTGCTTTTATATTTCTTCTCTTGAAGATTTATCATTTTGCAATATTTCCAAGCAATTCGAAAAATACATCATCATTCCCAAGAAATCTCAGAAAATCCAGAATCCTGTCTTAAGCTTCAATTTTGCAACATCAAAAATGTATGCTGCAGCAGCAAAATGCGCACTTTACCTTGATTCTGGATGGATGTCACGACATCAAAATGGATGTTGTGGCATCAAAATTGTTTGAAACATCACCTTTACTTTGGTCGAGACGGATGCTGCGGCAACAAAAAGGGATGTTGTGGCATCAAAGTTGTTGGACATTGTATTTTGCCTTGATCTGGATGGATGCCGCGGCACCAAAAGTGATCCTGTGGCATCAATGTTGTTGGAAAGAAGGATTTCACTTGAGCCTGTATGGATGCTGCGACATCAAAGAGTGATGCTGCGACATCCAATTTGCTGTCTTCAAAACTTTAATGTCTCGACACCAAAAAGTGATGTTGTGGCATCATTCTATTGGAAGTCAATTTCTTGCATTGCAGCAACTTGTTCACTAATGTTTTGCGTGCATTTTTCCTCTTTTGTGCATTCATGTGCCTGCCATCAGATGTAAACATATAAACTATAGACCCACCTAGAAAAACTCAAGAACATATCGAAAGTTAGCTAATTTAGATACAATATAAGTGAATATAATTCACTCATTAAACACCCCTAAACTAAGCTTTTGATCATCCTTGAACAAAACAAAATGTGACATACTTTTGCTAAAACACAAAATACATTAATTAGGTTCATCATTAAAATACCTCAATAGAGCCAACATGGCCAAGAAGAAAATTTCAGATTATCATATATATCTAACATGTATATTTAACCCTTATCCTTTCTACTTTAGATTCCAAATGCAAGTGTAATAATGTAGCCATTCCTATTTATCTCATTTCATGCTTAGTTTTATTCTAGCAACCAAGTAATGTATATTTAGTGTAAACTCTATGAACTCACAATGTGAGAAATGAGACTACAATAGATTAGCATATGATGTTTAATCTTATTTATTTTCTTCCTTACACAGCTTGTTTTCCTTTTATGGGATGCATTACTATCACACTCATCATGATTGTCTTCTTTTGAATTCTTTGGAGTGTGATCTTCCCAATTCTTGGGTTGTATTACTACCACACCCCCAAAACTTATCTTCTTTTCAGTTTGTGAGATGTAATCCCCCCAAGTAAATGATGAATTTAATGTTTGTCTCTGTATCAAGGACAAAAATGAGAAAGAAAAGGAATAACATCATGGTATTAGTCATCTTTCAAATAAATCAAGCAATTTTCATTTTTATTGATTTTCCTCAATTGATTACACTTATCAGAAAAATTGTATGTTCATATCCTAGACCACAAGTGGTCCTAATTACATCTCCACAATGGAGAAAACCCTTGATTAAAAGGAAAATTACAATGTATCTTAGAAATTCAAAAATAAAACACACACACCCTCTCTCAAAATAGATGTGTGCTGTCTTTGGGATCGCTGAGCACATTGCGATTACTAGATATTTAGGAGATCTCCTCAAGTCAATTGGCGGATGGGATGACACGGCTCTAAATTGGGTTGCTAAACACTGGGTTAACTAGAAAATGAGTGTTTTGATCCGATTGGTTTGTCCCGAGTGAGATCAAGGCCGGGTGATTTTTATTATTTAGACTGTAAGAAATCATAGAGACAGTAGATGTTTTATGACCCAATTGGCATATCCTGGAAGGACTTAGAACCGGATGATCTCTATTGTGTTTAGACCTGAAAGAGATTAGAAGAAAATAAGTGACCTAGGTTTGGTTAAGCCTTCTCTCATTGCCCATGAGAAGCTTAGGAAGAGTGGGCCAGGTTAACTGGGTTTAATTCGGCTCTCTTAATTACTCATGAAAAGCTTAGGAAGAGTGGGCCAGGTTAACTGGGTTTGGCTACTTTGATGAATGGCATATGCTAAGGTTTGACTCAGTGAGTCATGACTCAATGACTTGGTGAGTTATGACTCAGTGACTCGGTCCTAGACTTAGGCTTTTGAATGTGTTGGTGAGTGACGGTTGCTAAGGTTTGACTCGGTGAGTCACAACTTAGTGACTCGATCCTAGACTTAGACTTTTGAATGAGTTGGTGAGAAGCAGTTGCTAAGGTTTGACTCGGTGAGCCACGACTCAGTGACACAGTCCTAGACTTAGGCTTTTGAATGAGTTGGTGAGTGCCGGTTGCTAAAGTTTAACTTGGTGAGTCATAACTCAGTAACTTGATCCTAGATTAAGGCTTTTGAATGAGTTGGTGGGTGGTGTTTTCCAATGTCCCGTGGAAAACTGCAAGCGGGCGATCTCTGTCATTTATACTTTGAGAGATCGAAGATCCAGACTACACGAATTAAGCCTAATTACACTTTGAGTTAATTAAGCCTAATCATGATTAACACTAATGATAATAATTAGTATCAATGGCAGTTCTTAGATGATGTCATTAATTTCCTGATTTATGGGGCGGTTACATGGTTTAATCAGGATTCAAACAGGTTTTACTGTATTTAAAATGTCTAAATCAGTGTTATCTTGTTGTCCATTGGCCATATGGGGCCCACCATTACCATAGCATGGGGGGACCCATGTATGTACCAAGGTGGGGCCATGGCAAAGTGCCCTTAGGCACTAGATAGATTACTAGTGGCCAAAGGCCACTCGTGTCAAGTGAGGCACTTACCTCTTGAAGATTTCTCGAACTCCTCCCCCAAGCTCCAAGAGAACTCTCCTTTCAAAGGTTCTCTCTTCTCCCAAAAAATTCTCCTTTCTTCAAGAAGAGGGAGGGGTATTTATAGGCCCTAGGTTTTCTGAGGGTAGTTTAGGAATTTTACTTCCAACATGGGGGCATTTTGGGCATTCTAACTCCACCATTAGGGCATTTTGGGGAACTCTTGGAAATATGCCCAGCTTCACCAGTGTGGGCATTTTGGTAATTTTGACTTCACCATTGGGCATCTTGGGAAATCCTTTAGAAAACATGCCCAACTTCACCAGTGGGGGCATTTTTGGAATTCTAGCTCCACCATGGGGGCATCTTGGGGATTCCTTTGGAAAGTATGCCCAACTTCACTAATGGGGGCATTTTTGGAATTTTGGCTCCATCATGGGGGCATCTTGGGGATTCCTTTGGAAAGTATGCCCAACTTCACCAGTGGGGGCATTTTTGGAATTTTGGCCCCGCCATGGGGGCATCTTGGGATTCCTTTGGAAAGTATGCCCAGCTTCACCACTGGGGCCATTTTTGAAATTTTGGCTCCACCATGGGGGCATCTTGGGGATTCCTTTGGAAAGTATGCCAGCTTCACCAGTGGGGGCATTTTTGGAATTCTAGCTCCACCATGGGTGCATCTTGGGGATTCCTTTGGAAAGTATGCCCAGCTTCACTAGTGGGGGCATTTTGGAAATTTTTTGCAAGATAGCTTTACCTCCCACATCCGGAAATATTTTGGAATTTTCCATTTACTCCTTTGGCCAATCCAAATTAAATAATCATTTATTATCATTATTATTATTTTGTTTAGCAAACTAGATTGCTAGGAATATAATTAATTGCATACATGCCTATTATAGGTACCATGCAATTAATTTTGATGAACACACTCCCTTATATATATTGTTTTCATATTGTTTATTTGCAGCAAATCATTTATTGCAATTAATCTTTTTTTATGTGTGCATCATCAATTTTCATTCGTACGCGGGTAGCATTTTGCTGGCTCCACGGCACGCTCCATATTTTTGATTTTTAGGGTTTTGGGAAAAGCGGATTTTTGGGCTTAAATTCATGCATATAACCATAAATTCATGGAGGAATGATTTAATACAATTATTATTGTGATTTGACATGAAAAAATTATGAATTTTGCTAAGCTAGGGTTTTTTGAATAGTAAAATTTGGGGATTTCATGATTTATGTTGTTTTAACCATTGGGCAAATGATTAATGACATGATTATAATGTTTTAAAACTTCCCTGGAGTGAATTAGACTAATGAAATTGAATTTTTGGTTATGCCCTAAATAAGGGTTAAAGAGGATTCTTATATATAGGCTATGTTGAGCCCTTAATTGAGTAGATTAAAAGATTAATGGAGTTGTTTATAAGTTGTTTAAATGTTAATCATGTAAGATACTAGATAAATATGTCAAGCAAGAAGAGTTCTTGTAATAATTGTGAAGAACCCTAGTTTAATTAATGCTTATTATATGTTTGATGATTATGGCTTGAGATTGACCATAAAATAAGTATTAATATGATGCGATGTATTGAATACGTGATTATAAATGAGATTGTTACTTTATACAGGATAATCTTAGAAGGATGAAAAGTCATGGAGATTGAAAAGTGTATAATGACTCACTCAAGGTAAGTAGGTGCCACCTTGTTTCGTTTGAATGTATGATTGGTTGGGGATAAGGAATATTTCATTGATTTGAATCCAGGCTTGTGTGTTTTGGTTGGAGATACTAGATATCCCATATTTGTTTAAAATTAATGGTTATTTAGTTGTGATTACATGGATATTGGCAACAACGCATATCCCTTGGATTGAAATACTTAGGGTTTTGCTTGGGATATGTTTATGTGATTGTTGAGGATAGAGTTTATCCTCTAATTCTGTTTAGAAATTGATTTTTAATATTATACAATCGTAGATAAGTTAATGAATGTTTAATGTTAAGAATTATTGAATGGAATGGAAAGAATTATGTATTATGTTTTAGTGATTGGGGATAATTATATATGTTTTAGATGTGAATATGTAATGTTCTTGATTATTGATTTTTATTTTCTATTATTTAAGCCTACTTATTGAGTTTCTCAGACTCATGCCTTCTTGTTTAATTTTTTTTTTTAGCTTATAAGTCAGGTAAAGGATTTATGAGAAGGACTGAAGACATATGATGGTATAATAAAATGTTAGGATTGGAATCCCTTTTGTATTATCTTAATTGAAATTGATGTATATTTGAAATATTATGGCATGTCATAATATTGAAATTGTGTATGAAATGCGAATAGAGTATGTTATTGCCATTATGGGGTGACATAGGTTCTAGGCCATGTGTAAGTTAGGCTAGTAGAGTTAATTATGACAGAATGGTGATAATTGTTAAAATTGCAGTTTTATTTATGAAGTAGAATTATGAACATTGATATTAAGAAATTATGAATTTGAATGATTTTTTATCAAGTTTTAAATCTTGAAAATATAGGATAGACTTTGCTAAAATTTTGGTAAACATTCCCTTAAATATATGGAAATATATAGGGAAAATAATGAAAAATAGGTGTAATAGAAAGGGATCCAAGCAGCCCCACCCTAAAAGTGAGAAAGTTGTAGCAAAAATAAAGGAAAATGATCAAGGTCATGCCACTAAAGGCGGGGCATGACAGAATGGTATCAAAGCCCAATAGCTTATTTGTGTGATAAGTTTAAGTTGAGAGATGAGCCCAAAACCATGATGGCATCAAATGTTTGGACGAAATAGAAAATGATATGCAAATAAGAGTTTATGAACTTATGAGAATTATGGAAAAACATAAGAATGATAGAGAAATGTCATTGTATGTTGAAGGCATGAGTTGGGAAATAGAGGCACTAATGAACTGATAGAACTTAAAAAATAAAAAATAATGTCTTTAGCCAAGTTGTAGAGCTAGTGTAGCATTGTTCATCATTATGTATGAGTATACAAGAAATAAGTGTCGGGGTGTCAAAATTTGTGATATAGCTATGATTGGTGAAATTGAAAATATTATTATTATCAAAATTGTGAGATAAAAAAAAGGGAAAGAAAACAAAAAATTATCAAAATTATAAGAGAAGGGGTCTATTTATACATCATATATTCCAAGGTGGAAGATATTAAATGAAACAAGTGATTTTACATATCTTATTTATTTTAGCTTGAGATGATTTATTTGTGCTTCACTAATTTCATTGGCTTTTTGAGTTACATTTCCAAATATTTCTCACCTTATTCCTAAAACCTCTTACAACCCTTGAAAAGTCCTTATGATTCATGATATTCATATTGTCCTTGTGGTGGAGAATGAAAACACATGCAAGCTTATGGTAGATCATTTCGATTGGAATGAATTTAAGCAACACATATACCCTTCAAACACATGTGAGTAGAGTTTTTATTTCTGTGAGGGTCTACTTATTTGGTTTAATCCATCTTCAAGAGATTATACTTGCTAAGTGATTATAAATTATGTAAGAATGATTTGTTCCTAATGTGTTTTAAGCTTTGAAGAGTTTGGTAGTTCTGTGTTTATGATAATTGCAACCTTGATGTTCTTTTTTGGAGAGTTAATTTGAGTTTTGCCAAAGGACGAGCAATAGTTAAGTGTGGGGGAATTTGATGAGAATGTAACATGTCAAATTTATTCCCTTCAAAATTAGTCTTTTTCACTTATTTGATGCCTAAATTAACTCACTATTCTTAAATTTGATTTCAGATACAAATAGAGTTGTTAGGAGCAAAACAAAGTTAATTGGAAGATTTTGGATAGCTTCAGCATTACTTCAAGGACATTTTTGGTACATATGGAGATCTATTCAGCAAAACTGTTAGACATAGAAGTTGTAACCCTCAAAGTTATATGTCCAAAAAAGCAAAAATCATAGGATGTGTAGATCATTCTAGAAAGTTATGGCCAAAATATTGTAACTATCTTATACTTTGAACCTTCTAAATATTACACAAGGCACCACTTGTATTCAATGTTTTACATAGATGAAAGCTGATTTAGAACATGTGTTAAAAATAAAATAATATCCTTTGAAATTATAATTCAAATGCATTAAAAATTACATGATTCTAATATAGTATGAGAAATATATGGCTAAAATAGTGAACATGTCTCTAGTGAATAGTGAATTAGGTGCAAATAACGTAAGTGGCATTTGGACAGTAATTTGGGTGTCATGGGGCCAATGCAAGTGTGGAAGTGACTTATTTTTAGTATTGGTTTATTATTTTGCATAAGGATAACTTGGGAAACCATATGGACAAGCAAAATAACCTTAATTTGGGTTATTTAAGGATGGAAAATTGTAGCAAACAAAGCTTTTTGCATGGGGAATTCATCTCCTCTCTATTTTATTTTCTTTGTGTTTACACGGTCCTGTGTGGCTAAATCTTCATACTTGGTTGAAGGAAATTGAAGCCTTAGAATCAATATACTATGAGATCTAAATAATTTTTATTGTATTTTAGTTTCTTTAGGATTTTTAGTTGTTTAGTTTTTCTTTCTTTCTGTTGCAGAGGAAGAAGTACATATGGGAGAAAACATGTAAAATAGGGTGGCTCAATAAGCACAATAGTTCATAAAGGAGTTTGTGCCCCCTACTATTGGGGTATCACCTTCATGCATTGTTCTAGATAATAATTCCTTGAATTATGAGCTAAAACATCTACACTTTATAATGCTCTCTTCTTTTTATGGTGTTGCTCCAAAAGATCCTTACTTTTTATGCATGATTTTTATGGAACTATACAAACTTTTCACTTTGTAGGGACTTATAGAGAGCAACTATGTATGAGATGTTTTCCATACACTTTGATGGATGCAAGAAAAATCTTATTCATGACATTGGCTCCTAGTTCATTAACCACATGGGATGCAATTTACAATAAGTTCATTGATAAATTTTACTCTCAAGCTAAAACTATAGAACTAAGACATAAGACAACAACTTTTGCTCAGATGGAAGGTGTGGCATTCCATGAGGCTTGAGTGAGATTTTAAGTACTACTTATTCAATGTCCTAATCATTGTTATCCTTTACAGTTGCTAATTCAGTTTTTCTATAATGAACTGACACAATCATGCGAGGCCATGGTTGATGATGTTGCATGAGAAGTGTTAGTATACTTACAAAGTTTTGATGATAAACAAACCTTGATTAAGTATTAATGAAAGTTTATCAAGATCCTAAAATTCAAAACAAATAAAAAATTTTAGAAGCTTCAAATAGAACATAATTTGAAAGGAAAATGCTCAACGTCCCAAATTGTAATGCTCAATGTACCACATCATTTCAAACGAACTCTACAATGTCTATGCCATTTCTAGACATTGAAATGTGAAGTCTAGATGCTAAGAAATCAATGCAAACTTCAGGCCTACTTGATGGTTCAAATTATAATTCCTTGCAAGAGTACGGACGTATAATGGTATAATATGCAATGCAAGGGTCGATCCCATAAAGAATGAGTAAACTGACTTAATTAGTTTTAGTTATCGAACTATCGTATCTTTAAAAAAAATATTTTTATAACTAAATGAATGTGGAAAAATGAATGATAGAATTTCAAAATCTTAATGGAATGTAGGGAAATCAATGACTACTAATAATGTAGGGAGATTAACAAGATGCAAAGGTCTAATGATCTAATTTTATCACTAAATGATACCCCTTAGCTAGTGGAAAGTTAGATTCAATACTTTACTTGGGTTCATTCTTTCAAATGTATGATTATTACCGTTAGGTATGCAGGTTCAAATCAAGTGTTTACACTAATTTTAATTACCTATGGTGTGTATCATAATTAAGGTGAAAACCCATTAAGCTCAAGAACATAATGAACCATAATAAGATGGTTTAGCATATGATGTCTTCCTTAACAATCTATCCTTTTCATTCAAGGGAGATCATGGTTTAGCATATGGTGTCTACCTTAACCATGCTTAGATAATCAATCTAACTCATAACATTGGTGATCAAGCAATAAAATGAATTAAATCATTGCAAACAACTTCATGAATGAAACAAGATCATATAGCCATTTATAACCAACAATCCACATGACAAAGAGTATCAAATAGGGTTACATCTTTACCCTAGAAAGAGAGATTTAGTTCATAATATAAATCAAAACAACTCCCTTAGGTAGGATCATCACAATGAAGAACATTCTCTCTTCTTCCTTTTACTTACTTGCAATCTCCCTTCTTTTCTGTAAGAAACTTCAAAGATTTGCCCCTCAGAACCCTCAAAATGAAAGTGGAAAGATGCTTGCAAAACCCTAACTCATTGCCTTAAAAATCCGCCAACTAAGCTAGCAAAAAATCTACAAAAATTAAGGAGTGGCGTTGGTGCTGGTGGCACCACCTTGCTATCCAGTCGGTGGTTATAATGAATCCTGGTGTCAGTGGCACCAAGTGGGTTTTCACTTGTAAACTCAATTTTTCAGCTCCTTTGCAGTTTTCTTCTTTTCCACTTTTAAGCTTCATCTTTTCCTTTCATTTTCTCTGCTTTTCCATCTTTCAAACAACTAGAAAATTCAAAAAGTATGAAATACATCTAAAAGTAACAAGGATTTACAAATAACTAAGCTTGAACATATATAATGCAAGTGAATGAAATTCACTTATCAAATACCCCCAAAGTTACTCATTTGCTTATCCTCAAGCTAAATAGAAACACAAGAAAAACTTGCAAAGGACATAATGAACATTGAACTAAGTCTTTAGTCAAAAAGCTCAATAAAATAGGTATAGTTAAGAGGAAACTATCAAGACATCACATATATCTTTAATTTTCAACCTGAGCCTTTTCCTTTCCACCTTAGATTCCATGTGCATGTGCAAGAATAATAGTCATTTCAATCTACATTTTTTCACACTTAAATTCATTCAAGCAACTGAGTAATACGTATTCAATGCAAGCCTGAAAATTTAGAAAATTAAACCAAAGAGACTACTTTAGATGAAGATTTGATATTTGTCCTTTTTGTGGGCTCTATTACTATTACATTCCTCATTTTTTTTTATCTTCTTTTCCTAAATGCGATCCCCCTGATTCCTTGGGCTATACTACTATCACACCCCCAAACTTGTTTTCTTTCTGATTCATAGAGATGTGACCTCTCCCATAAACAATGATTTTTTACTCTTGTTTTTCTTTTATCTCATCTAATGCTTGTCTCAACACAGTTACAATGAATTCTAATATTCAAATTAAACAATGCATACTTAGTCTCCTAAACTTATGCTAAGTATTCAAAGATTTCAAAAGAAATGGATAAGTCAATGTGATCAACATGTATAAGAAATCTTTGACAAATTAGACAAAGGATCTAGTCAAGCATGCAAACAATAGTGATTTCTATCATTTTCTAATTAACTGTTGTCAAATGTCACATGCATGTCATTGGTTTTGTATGATAACCCTGATCAATAATCAAAACAACAAAAACATCTATATATATTATACAATTTTAAAACCAAATAAAACCACGATCAAATAGAATACTCAACATAGAGATTTAAACATAACACATAAACTATCCAAAAACATCACAAAAACTAGACAAACAAAACATACCATAAGCTAATACAAACACATCCATAAGCAAATCTATAAGCAAAATACTAACACCCCCAAACTTGAAAGCAACATTGTCCTTAATGGAGAACAAAATAATGGAAAACATGAACTTCCCTAAAATGGATCAGATCATTCATCTAAGCTTTTGCCTTCCTTATAATTATCAAATTCTTTTGCATAATCAGGAAATGTTGGTGGAGTGGGGAAAATAATTGAGCTATTGACTTGTATTATATTGCAAGTACAGAGCATGCCAGTTAGAGCACTATTGTGGTCCACCAACCATTGTCACTGCTCCATCATTATTTATCACTGCTAAGATTGAATTCCAACTAGGCGTGATTGGAGTTAAAGCAAGAGTAGGTTCTTTAGAAAAAGATTTCCTCATGGGTCTTTGTTGGGAAGAACTTGGGGTGGCAGATGGGGTACCTGCTATTGCACTTACACGCGATGACTTTTTAAAAGTTTCCATAATGACATCATTGAATGCTAGTAAAGGTTGTTGGAGTTCCTCTTTTGCAATGGAAGGAATTCCAACCATAAGGCACAATTGGTAGATAGATGAAGGATGTCCTAATCCGCTTCTAAGCTTCCCTATAATGAAAGAAATGATGGAACGCTTGATTACCCAGCCCACATTGATGGACAGTCCAATTTGAATTATATAGTTAGGAAGGCCTCGCTCCCTTGTCACATCAGAAACATGATTTGATGGCAACATTTTAGTTGATATGAAGTAGTGCCAAGCTTACTCATCATTATAATCTGGTCCTTGCTCAATCCAAGCTGAGTACTTATCCTCTTCAATGTCTGTAAAGTGATATAATTGGTTGATCGCAAATCAGTCAAAAGGCACCATCTTCCCACACACAAGTGCCTTTAAATCCCTCGGGTTGGCTTTGTGCTATTCTCGGGCATTAGCATAGAATTCCCTAACCAGTGGTACCACTGCAGCGTCAAGCTGAGTTGTAAATCGCATCCAATTCTGGAGTTGAATGAGATCAGCTATGTCACTATAAGTCATGTCAAAGCCTCTTTCTCTAATTTCTTCTTGATCTATAAGAGAGTGTCTGAAGATATCTTTGATTCAGGCATTGAAAAATGTTGGCTTAGGTGGTGCATTTGACTCTCTTGTGCACCTTCTCTTGGAGGGTCTAGCTGAAGTGGACTTCACTAGAGGCATGGTGAGAACACACGAAATGCAATATAGAACTATCTTGAGCAACCAAAATGATGCAAAATTCCCAAGGCTCCTCTTGACCAAATCATACAATTCCATTTCACTTAGAAATAGAAAGAAACGCAAGTAAGAATTTGTGCATAAACACCACAAGAAAAGGTCCCTTCCTTCACTAAGGCAATTCCTCAAATATGTAGCATGCACTTGTAATTTTCTCAAAGATTGCCTTAAATAAGACCTCAAATTCCACTTCAATACACAACCAATCTTCTCACGTATACCCTTGAACATTCACCAAAGAGAAACCACATAAACACTAGCTCAAACAATTCATCAAACACCTAGAGTGCACAATGAGAAAAAGTCTCCCAAACACAAGAAACCATCTCCACTTCTCTTTAATCCACCACAAGAATGATGCAAACCAACAAGAATACAAATCAAAGAAGGTTTGAGATGCTAGAACTAACTTACTCTTGATTCCAAGAAGATGCCCATGAATTTGTCCAACCCAACTTTGAGAAAATGGTTGAGGAAGAGGATGAATGGAGGAATGGTTGAGTGGGATCCAAGGAAGGAGATTGAAGAAAAAAGGTGGTGATGATGAAGCTTTCAGTTTAAGAGAGTGAAAATGGGGTTTAGGGTTGTGAGGAGAAGTTTTGGAGAGAAGGGGAAAGAGGGAGGGAGAGAACTCATGAAAGAGGAAAGGGAATGTGGAAAGAACAGAAAGGGCATGCGTGCTTAAAGTGAAGTTCGAACAATGGCACCAGTTCATTGCCTCGGCGCTCTTACAAAGAATTTTGGTACCAAAAGTGCCAGAATGCTGCCTCCATTCTGTTTCTATCATTTCTCCAATGCACACCAATGACCCCCTTCTTTGAACTTAACTTATTTTGCTCACCAATTCCTTTGTTCATGAACTTAACCTATCCATCACAAAATAACAATGTACTAAATATAGCAAATAAGAAAATATCAATGTAATCTAACTAAAAATCTATTTAAGTTTATTTAAATTAATGCAACTAGCCTACTTTATTAATGCAATAACATCAATGCATCTAGAAAATTGAAATAACTAAAATATAAAACAGCTTGGGTTGCCTCCCAAGGAGCACTTTATTTAACATCTAAGTAAGACAAATTTCCTTTTCCTACAAATTTTCAATTTCCCACACTTCACTCAGTTCCATTGGCACTTCATCTCTATTTTATCTCTTAACTCGATGACCATTCACTTTGAAGGTTCTCCAATCTTTCAGATTCTTCAATTCAACCGCTCCATGAGGAAACACCTATGTGATAAGAAACGGACCAACCCAACGCGATTACAGTTTTCCTGGAAACAAACATAAATGTGAGTCATAATGTAAAACATCCATTCCAGGTTCAATGTATCATTTACAAATAACTTCATTGTGATATTTCTTGGTTCACTCGTAAATCTTGGCATTCTCATATGCTTCATTCCTCAACTCCTTAAGTTTGTGAAGCTGAAGTTTCTTCTGCTCTCCTACCTTTTTCATATCATAATTTAGATGTTTTATAGCCCTTGTGCTCTAACTTGAAAGGTAAATGACAGGCCTTTCCAAAAACAAGTCTGTATGGACTCATTCCCGATTGGGGTCTTAAAGTAGTCTTATATGCCCATAAGGCATCGTTCAGCTTCATTGCCCAATCTTTCCTTGAAGTGTTTATAGTCCTTTCCAAAATTACTTTTATCTGTCAGCTGTTGACTTCTACTTGCCCTGACATCTATGGATGATAAGGTATTGTAACCCTCTGAGTAATGTTGTACTTCTCCAACAGAGCTACAAAAATCTTATTGCAAAAATGAGTTCTCCTATCACTAATGATTGCTTTGGGAGTGCCAAACCTAGAAAAAATCCTATCTTTCAAAAATCTTGGCACAACATTAGCATCATTAGTCTTAGTGGCCATAGCTTCCATCCACTCAGACACATAGTCCATAGCTAGCAAAATAAACAAGTTCCCATTAGATGGTGGGAATGGACCTATGAAATCAATGCCCCATACATCAATAAGTTCAATGACAAGGTTACCTATAAGTGGCATCTCATCTATCCTTACAATGTTCCCTATTCTTTGGCATCTGTCACACATTGCACAAAAGGCATGAGCATCTTTAAAAATAGTTAGCCAATAAAATCTAGATTGAAAGATTTTGAGAGTAGTTTTCTTCACTTCAAAATGCCCTCCACAACTAAATGTGTGGCAATGTCTCAGAATACTCTACTGCTCATCTTCCATAATGCAATGCCTAATGATTTGATCTGGGAATATTTCGAACAAGACTGGGTCATCCTAGAAATAATGCCTCACCATTGATACTAACTTTCTTCTTCCCTATGAATTCAATAGAGGATTAAAAATTCCTTTAACCAAGTAATTTATAATATTAGCATACCAAAGTCCACTCCCCTTCACTAAAAATAATTGCACATTGAGAAAGATCTCGTTGATAGAAATATTTTCATTTCCTCTTTCTTGCTCGAAATCAGTTTCTTCCACCAATCTGGATAGATAATCTGCTACAAGATTCTCAGACCTCTTCTTCTCCTTGATTATTAGATTGAACTCTTGCAATAATAAGATCCACCTAATCAACTTGGGCTTGGCATGATCAAAATAAACAATTACCTTTGAACCAATCAAGTAAGAGCAAATTTTTTTCAAAGCAAACACAATAGCAAGCAATTCTTTTTCAGTGGTAGAATAGTTCAATTGTGCTTCTTTCAGAGTCCTACTTGCATAATGAATAACATGAGGTAACTTGTCTACTCTCTATCCCAGGACAACACTGATAGCAAAGTCTGATGCATCACATATGAGTTTAAATGGAATAGACTAGTCAGGAACTACTAAAATTGGAGTCAATGTCAATTTCTCTTTCAAGGTGTTGAAGGCAAGAAGGTATTCCTCATCAAAATAGAAAGTTACATCTTTAGTTAGTAGGTTATAGAGCGGTTTACAAATTTTTGAAAAATCCTTAATAAACCGTCAATAAAAGCCTACATGACCAAGGAAGCTTCCAACTCCCTTGATTGAAATTGGGGGAGGTAACTTTGTAATCAAATCAATTTTTGGCTTGTCCAAGCACAATTCCCTACTTCACTAAGAAATGACACTTCTCTCAACTTAGTGTCAAATTCATTTCCTTATGCCTTCTAAGCATCAATCTTAAGTTATTAAGTCAATCATCAAATGAGTATCCAAAAATAGAGAAATCATGCATGAATACCTTAATAAATTTTTCAATCATGTCAAAAAAGATGGACATCATACACCTTTCAAAAGTTGCAAGGGCATTGCACAAACTGAAAGGCATCATCCAATATCCAAACATTCCAAATGGCAGGTAAAAGTTGTCTTCTCTTAATCTTCTAGGGAAATTGGAACTTGGTTATAATCTAAAAAACCATCCAGAAAGCAATAGTAAGCATGGCCTGCCAATCTTTCAAGTATTTCATCAATAAAAGGAAGGGGAAAGTGATCCATTCTTGTAGCTGCATTAAGTTTCCTATAATCAATGCTCATTTGACACCTTGTAGTCATTCTCATTGGCACCAATTCATCATTGTCAATTTTAACAACAGAAATACTAGACTTCTTTAGCACCACATGCACTGGACTTACCATTTACTATTAGAGATTGGATAGATATTACCTGCATCTAACAATTTGATCACCTATGCTCTCATAGCTTCCTTCATATATGGGTTAAGTCTCCTCTGAGCTTCTCTAGAAGTCTTTGCATTATCTTCCAGTAAAATTTTATGTATGCACATAGTGGGGCTAATTCCCTTGATGTATGCTAAGGTCCACCCTATAGCCCCTTTATGCTCTCTCAACACGTTCATCAACTTATGTTCTTTATCAATAGACAAGTCAGAAGCAATTATCACTGGAAGAGTATTATTTTCACCTAGAACTACATACTTTAAGTTCTAAGGTAATTTCTTCAATTCCAATTCGGGTAATGTAGCAATCGATTATTTCACTTCTAGATTCACATGTGACAACCCTTAATTGGAAACTTTCCCTTCTATGATTTGCTCTGCTTCATCAAGTTTTTGCTTTCAAATTCATCATTTCTTCATATTCCTCCAATCCATTTGTAGTGAGCACCAATTATAGTTTATCAATTATCTTTTACTGGACAAAAGTTGATAAAATAAGTGAATCCAATTCATCAACTTGAAAACATCCACTAGGATCTAAAGGTAGTGATAAAGAATTATAAATAAAAAATTTCATAGTTTCATCTAAGACAATCATCTTCAACTTTCCATTCTGCACATCTATGATTGTCTTGGTGGTTGCCATGAAAGGTCATCCTAGAAGAATAGGCACTTCTCTCTCCAAAATCATTTACCTCTCCATGTCAAGCATAACAAAATCTATAAGAATAATCAGCTTATCAATCTACACAAGAATATCCTCTATAATGCCTCTAGGATATTTAACTAATCTGTCTGCAAGTTGTAGAGACATTATAGTGGGTTTCAATTCTCATAATATAAGTCGTATATAAACAGAATAAGGCATTAAATTAATGCTTTCACCTAAGTCTAGTATTACCTTCATCTTGTTTGTCCCTCCAATAGTGATTGAGGTATTGAAACTACCTAGATCCTTAGGTTTTGGGGGAAGGTTTATCTATAAAGCCGCATTGGCTGCCTCTGAGACTAGAACTTTCTCATGTGGCTCATACTTAAGCTTCCTTGTGTTTAGTTCATTCAAGAATTTAGAATAAGCAGGCATGTTCTTTATCATAGCAAGCAAAGAAAAATTAACATTAACCTTGGAAAGAATATCATAAATGTCAAAAATGATTTATCAAACTTGCTCTGCTTTAACCTTTTTGGAAAAGGGATAGGAGGATTATACAGTGGGGGTGCTTTGTAGTTGACAGTGGGGTCAACTGCTAGAAACACTACCTTCATTGGAAGCACTTCCTCCCTTGCCTTTTTGATCCCTTTCTCCAATCCTGTAGAAGCAATTGAACTATCAGTTTCTTCTCTAACTTTATTATCAATTACCTTTCCACTCCTCAGTGTCATTATTGCTTTTACTTGCTCTGATTGGCTAGGCAACTTCCTAAGTGCGTGGCTCTGTATGGCTTTTGCAATTTGTCCTAATTGAGTTTCCATCTTTTTCATGGATGCCTCCATTTTATGGAATCTAGAATTAATTTTTTGGAATTTGGTTGTAATATTCTAGAATTGAGTTTATGTTTCTTGAAGAAAACTCTGCATAGTTTCTTCAAGCGTAGGCTTCTTTGGTTATGGTTGAAACAAAGTTTCAATTTGATTCTGATTTCTTTCATTGTTCCAAGAGAACTTAGGATGGTTTTGTACATATAAATACATGGTTTCAATGAAAAATAAAACTCAATTAAAGATTATATACTAATGGTTGTTGTGAAGATTTTAGCATGCAGAATCAAATTGCAGGTCTTAAGAAAAATTAGCACAAAAAATATATTTCATAACATCAAAGCTTGGGCTAGTAAAGAAGTAAAGGATGAAGTGTCACTTTCAATAAAGCACAAATAAAAAGGATTCAGGTCTTTTCATTCATTTGTCAAAAAAAAGAGAAGATTATATCTGATGGATACAAAGAAGTATGCATACAACAAACTTCATCTATCATAAGCAAGCCATAGTTAAGCCTATGGTTGTATGATGCAAATAGACAAAGGAATGAAGATCTTCCAGCAGAGCAATGAAAGGATCATGTGGTAGATCAAAGACTTCATCCATCATAAGTGAGCAAATGATCATCTGCTATTAACAAGCAAAGGAAAGAAGTAAGGATTGTATGGCAGAAGCAAAACTTCATCTATCATAGTTAAGCCAATGATCGTCTGCTATCAATAGACAAAATAGAGAAGTAAGGATCATATTGCAGAAGCAAAACTTTATCTATCACAATTAAGCCAATGATCATTTGCTGTCAATAGACAAAGCAGAGAAATGAGAACTATATGGTTGAGTGAAGAGTTCATCTGGTGGAGCAACAAAGTTCCATCGTTTAAAGATAAACTCAGTAGACAGACAAACCATCAAATGAAGCAATGAAGAAAATCAATCTGTGCTCCAACACTCCATCTATTACTTATGACAGATAACTCAGTAGATGAAGAGCTGAAGAAACTTTATCTCATGAATAACAGGACAGATACTTCACCTATCATAAGTAAAAACTGAGTAATGGTTAGGACAAATCGTTGGTCTTCACTTGGCATTAATAACATTCTTTCTATATTAATGAAAAAGTTAGCCATTGTAGCACACCTCGACCAGAGCTTATTAAGAAACTAAAAATCATCTTTTCTAAGGACAATGCTACAAGTAATTCAATGCGAATTAGAACATCTTCTGACATTAATGGAGCTCACTTACTACCAACCACTAGAATTCAAAGCGACTATTAATAAAGCATCGTTAGAGCAGGAGAAAAAAACCCAAGTATTAAGAAAGTCATTCAAAATCTTCTTGAGAGCATTAATTGATCTAAGCTAAACCTTCTGTAATCTTTCAAGAGTCAAGAGTCTCGCATTCAAATCTTCCTCAACTTTCATTGAAGGCTCTTAACTACCTTTGGGAAGATCATTTACCTCTGCATTCATTTTTTAGAAACCTTCCCCTATGCTTATTAAGAAATTCTTGTGCTTACTCTTCTTATATTCATTTCTTGTAAAGTTCCTTGAGCTAGTGGTTGAGACTAAACTTTAGAAGAGTTGTGATTTTTTAAGTGCAGAAAAGAGTTACTCATTCACACCCCCTAGAGCTAGAATCTAGAAGAGTGCTAGTAGCACTGTTTATGCCCCCTAGAGCTGGAATCTAGAAGAGTGCTGGGGGCACTATTGAATTTCTACTATTGGGAATAGTCGAACACAAGACACTAAGAGAAAAGTATTCTTGAAAGAATGGAGTAGAGTATTTACTCAAAATACTATAAAAGTTATTATGTCTTATTTATTTATGCATTTGTTGATTGAGTAATTAATTGCTAGAAGGATGACTAATATTGAAGCGGTTGTGAAATAATTTTTTTTGGTACATAATTCACCCCTCTCCTCTAGGATTTTTGCCTAACATTTGGGACCAACTCATAGTTCAGAGCAAACTAAATAAACAATTTAGTGATCCAATGGCATACCCATCATCCTCATTACAAATATTCGCTGAGGGGCAATCATCTACTCGGCCACCCCTATTTGATGGAACTAACTTTGCTTACTAGAAGTTAAGGATGAAGCAATTCACTATAGTCAATAATATAGAATCTTGGAAGGCTTTTAAAGTTGGAATCACTCTTCCCACTGCTGAAGTAGATGCATGGACCATAGAGGAAGGCATCTCAGTCCAAAATAATGCAAAGGCGATCGACTCTTTATTTTGTGGACTATCTTCATTTGAATTTCATAGAGTATCTGCTTGCACTGCTACAAAAGGCATCTGGGATAAATTAGTATCCATTTATGAAGGATCCTCAAAAGTCAAGGGAACTAGAAGAAATATGTTGATAGGAGAACTAGGAAACTTTAGGATGAAAGAAGGAGAAAGTATTTACGAAATGTATGCTCATTTTTCTATGATTACTAATGCTTTGAAAGGTTTGAAAAAAGAAGTTATAGATTCTAAATAGGTGATGAAGATACTAAGAGTGCTACTAGATTCATGGAACTAGAAGATCATAGAAATAGAGGAAGCAAAGGACCTGGATACTCTTTTGGTGGATAATCTTTTAGCTCATTGATGTCACACGAGCTGATTAAGAACAAAAGGGAGGTGCCAATAAAGCCAAAGAAGAGTTTTGCTCTAAAAGACCAAAGAGAGCACTAGTGATCCAGTATCACAATCTGAAGATGATATGGCCATGTTGGTTAGAAACTTCAGAAAGTTTGCAAGAAGCAGCAGAGGCGGCACCTCAAGGAGACAGCCTAAACAACAAAAGAAAATGACTGACAGAAAGAAGGAACTCCCCACATGCTATAAATGTGGAGGTATTAGACACATGTCTCCTAAATGTCCCATTGAAGAAAAAGTAAATATGAATGAGAACGATGACTGAAAAGAAAAGAAAAACTTTATGAAGTCTTCAAGAAATCAAGCTAGAGGAATGTACATGAATGATGAAGACTCATTGTGGACAAGCTCAAGTAAGAAAGGTGAGAATGAGTTGGACACCTTGCAAGAATATGTTATATGGCCTAGATGGAGAATGAATTGATAGATCAAATCACCTTTAAGGAACAATGCACAAAGGAGCTAGAATCAGAGGTAAACTCTTACTACTCCTATAGGTCTGACTCTTCAAGCTAAAATAGCACTTGTGCCAAATGCAAAAAATTTGATGAGTTACAATAATCATACAACTCTCTCTTCAGTGAGTTTGAAACACTTAGCCAAAAACTTACTAAAACAAAAGACACTTTGACACAATTTTCAAAGTAAATTTCATTTTAGCAGAAAGAAATCTATCTCTATAAAAGGAGGTTGGAGATCTAAAGAAAGAGATAGAAATATTAAATAATATGCTGAGTAAATTCTCCAATACAGGAGAGTTTGTGACCAAGTTTATGAGAATAACCGGTCAAACCAGCAAAAAGGGACTTGTCTGTGAATAGTTAGATGATGAAAATTTATAGAAATTTGCTAGATGGTCCAAGGGAGTGAACCTCATAGAAGAAAAGGAAAATTATCCAAATATTAGAAAGTTCATGGGTTATCCCTAGATAAAGAAACTAGTGGAGTATAATACACCTAGCAAAGTCCTAAATACTTACTATTTCTACAACAAAATTGGACAAAGTGTATGATTGCTATACCAAAAGGATGCAAGCAAAATGTGCAATGATGAGATGGAAACGCAAGGACTATGCACAAACTTCTACCACACACAATTCCACTAACATTGATGGACCCAATACTTGGGTATCAAAAATGTAAGAAGAAAACTTGCTTTGAATGTAGGTAAGTCTCAAAGCTATGTTTGGAAATGCATGGTTCATGGATAGTGGCTACTCGAGACACATGATTGGGAATAAGAAGTTATTCAAAGAATTGAAGCCAATGGATGGAGTAATAGTAGCATTTGGCAATAATGATAAAGGTCTCATCAAGAGAAAAGGTAAAATTTATGGTTTATTCAATGCATGCATAGAGGATGTATTACATGTAGAAGGACACATGCACAATCTACTGAATTGGTTAATTATGTGATAAGGGTCACAAAGTTTTATTTGAACCATCTGCTTGTAATGTATTCAATATAGGTAATGACTTAATGTTTAGCAAAAAAGGCATGAAAATATTCATCTACTACAAGTAGATGATATAGTTGGAAAATGGTTAATTGCAGCCAAGGATGATCCATGGTATGGTACAAGAGGGTGGGACATATCAATATGTCAAATATCAAATTTTCTAGAAAAAAGATCTTGTGATTGGTCTACCAAAATTAAACTATGACAAAAATCAAATATGCAAATCCTGTCAATTGTCAAAATAGACCAAAGTATCCTTCCATCCTAAAAATGAACTATCTATGTTCAGACCTTTAAAACTATTGCATATGGATCTATTTGGACCATCAGACATAGTCACCCTTGGAGGAAAAGGATATATATATATATATGATAGTGGATGACTACTCTAGATTAACATGAGTAATTCTCTTAACTAGCAAATATGAAGCATTTTCAATATTTTATACACTTTCAAAGCTAGCTCAAAATGAGAAACCAATGTCTATTATATCCATCCATAGTGATCATGGTATTGAATTCGAGAACAGAAGATTTATTAATTTTTGTGATGAAGCTGGAATTCACCATAGTTTCTCATACCCTAGAACTCCTTAACAAAATAGAGTTGTGGAAAGAAAGAATTGGATAATTCAAGAAATGGCAAGAACCATGTTGAATGAAAGTAAATTGTCCAAAAGATTCTAAGGAGAAGTAGTTAGCACTACTTGCTATGTGTTGAATAAGGTTACCATAAGAGCAATCTTAAAGAAAACCCCATGTGAGCTTTAGAAAGGAAGAAAACCAAACATCTCATATTTTCATCCCTTTGAATGCTTATGTTATGTGTTGAACAATGGAAAAGATAACCATAGAAAGTTTGATCCAACAAGCAATAAAGCTATCTTTCTCAGTTCCTCTTCCAACTATACAACATTTACAACATACATCAAGAAAATATGGGTTGTAGAAGAGTCCATACATGTTAAATTTGATGAAGCAAACGTAACCCTGAGAAAGGAGTGTGATACTGATGTAGATGAAGCTGCAACTAATATGACGAAGCTCAAGTTGAAGGATCAAGAGGATGGCACAAACTATGAAGACATAGATTTCAGAAAATGAAGAAAAGGTAAGAGTAGGTAATGTTCCTTATCAATATCCTACTGATTTGATATTTATTACAATTCATCCTAGAGAATAAAATCATTGAAAATGTGTATGACATTGTCAAAACAAGAAGGTCTATGCAAAAGTTTGTGGTCATTATACAAACCACTATAAAAATTTTTGTTGTTTGTGTGTTATTGTGTGACTACATTATTTCCTTACATTAGATTGTTTTATTACTTATCTCATTACATCTTGTAGATGATCACAAAAAAATGAAAATTGATTACATAGAGGTTAAGCAATAAATTTTTTTATCCCAATTCACTGCTCCCCTCTTGGGTTAAGCCAGGCATAATAAGGGACAAAACTAGTGGTACCAAAGCGGGCTACATAACTAATTATAGTGCTCCTATGGCTAACCCAATATTATCATTCTCTATGTTCGGTGAAGGAATTTCTATCTCACAATTTCCACAATTGGATAGATCAAATTATGCACAGTGGATAAGAAGGTTGGAAATATATATTATGGCCAATGACTTTAGGCTTTGAAAGATTATTTTTATTGGCATAAATGAGGATGAAGAGAGAGCATGACAAGAGAATATTAAGGCTATAAATGCCCTGCTGCATGCTCTCAATCCCACCATTTTTAAGGCTATCTTAACTTGTAAAATTGGAAAAGAAATATTGGACAAGTTAAAGACAATTTATGAGGGGCAAGTTGATGTGCACTTAAATATAACTAATCCTTTAATTGAGATTGACTTGAGCGCAAAAAATCAAGAAAAGGAGGAGCAATCTCAAGAAGATATTGAAACTCAAGAGAAAGATTTGGCAATCAATGATGAAGAGACAAAAAGAAAAATCTCTAAAGAAAGAAAAAAATAAAGTAAGGATCTAAAGCAAGCCAAAAAATTGAAAGAAAGTAAAAAAATTGAAAGCTGAGAAGGAAGGCAAGAAAAGAAAAAGGGGAACAATGATAAGGAAAAAAATAAGAAGTATTTTTGCTACAAAAGTATAAATGATCCTATCTTAGAAAGGAGCTATGAAATGAAGAAAGAAGATGAAGAAAAGAAGATTTATAAAGCTCCATCAAATGATAAATGGCTTCATGACACTGGATAAAGGAGAATGCATTCAAGTCAAAGGCCAAAGAAGTTAAGGTAAGTAAAGGTATGGCATTTCAAACCTAGATTCTTGTATGATCTTTTATTGCTCATACTTAGTACATTTATTCATTTGTTTCTAATATAGTTTCATATATACATGAATTGAATTATAAAGTTTAGATTAGATTAGAAGAACTCAAAATCATTAATTCATGATACAAAAGTGAAAATTAGAAGGAAAATACTAGAGATAATTAAGAGTGAGCAAACTAGGTATATCTAGATGTTCAACAAATTTTGAGGATAAGTATGCCCAAGAGGCATAAAATTCATTTTAAACCTTAAAACATTGTGTGACCTCTAGAAAATATAAAAATGATTTATTATGCTCAAACTAATTGAAAATTCATATTTGAATCAATTATTAATGAAAAATAATTAATCCAGCATATTGACATATGAAACTTTCAAAGAAGTTAGTTCTCATCTTCATAATGTAACTCTTAAGTATATTAGTTCAAAGATTTCCATGTTAGCTATGATTAAAGCAGATTGTTTGTCTTGGTTTAAAGTTATCCATAGGATCTGGTTTAACTTTTGATAAATTAAACTTAATGTAGATAAAAATTAGCAAAATCTAGATGCTGCAGTTAAGAAACTTAGAAGGAGAAGAACTTTCATATAAGAAGAAAACAATCTAAGTAATGAATGATTTTTTTAGAATAATGAAGTGCAAATTATCTTGCTGAGTAGTTTAGTTTGTCAAATGCATAATACTTAATGATAAAAGTGAAATTGCACTAATCCTATTGATATATAAAATTCACATATGTTTGAGTCTACTAATGAAAAAAAGTGCAAGAATTTTCTAAGTATATGTAGGACAAACTTGAAATGAGCATATGGAAGAAGGAGAATGAATAAGAAATAGAAATAATCTTCTCAATCTACAAGTTTAAGCTAGAGAAAGAAAATCAAGTGCTGAATGAGAAATCAATATTGACAAAATCATCTATAAGCTCAAATGCGAGAATTGAGAATTAGAGTGACAAAAGAGATAAGTTGGCCAACTTGATGTATCGGTTTAATAAGGAAATTATGCATTACATTGCTATATACTCTAGATGCATCGAAAATAACTTTTTGGATTTAATTGTACATGAATTCAATGTTTCTGAACTAAAATCATCCTGAAAAATTAAATTGACATATGAAATTGATTAATCCTCAATACAATTATAGTCCCAAGGCATAGTCAAGCCTACTTGGGAAACCTCATGGTTTAAGGTCTCGAATAGGTATTCCATGCCTAGCCATTCCTTCTATAATCATCATTAAGGCTTGAAATCCTAATATTGAAACAATTAAGTAGTTTATATCTTAGTGAATATGGTGTGTTGTTGTAGGCAACCAAATTAGAAACTTACTCCAATTAAATTACCTGTAGTAGTGTAAATAAGGGTCGATCCTACTGATGAGCCAAGAAATATAGATGGTTCGCAATCAGTCCCCGGCAGCGGCGCCAAAAACTTGATGGTTGCCATAACTT
>JAYJMB010037257.1:0-33708 GCA_036873735.1 Pouteria campechiana | reverse complement strand
AAGGGTTTTCTCCATTGTGGAGATGTAATTAGGACCACTTGTGGTCTGGGATGTGAACACACAATTTTTCTAATGTATACAGCAAATATAAACAATTGAGGAAAATCAATAATAATGAAAAATCCTTTAGTCCATTCCGAAGGCGACCAATTTCGGTCACATCGTTCCATTTGCGTTTATTTCATCATCATGTTTCTTGTCCCCCGATCAAACAAGTATATAATCTTTAATCAAGTTTTGTTTATCATCGAAACCATGCATTCATGTCAACATCCTCTCCCTTTTCGATGATGACAAAACTTGATTAAAAATTATCTCATAAAAGATAATCTCCCCCTGAATGTATGCAGATGACAATGTTTACAATTATTAAATCATTCCATAAATTGTCATCTTATTATGTTTTCTTATCTTATTTTATATATATTCTATGTATTCTCCCCTTGATTAGTTAAAGAGTATGTAGTTTTATATTTCCTTTTTGAGATAATTTGCATATTGTTTCTCCCTCTTTTTTTCAAAAGAAAAAAAGAAAACATTCACTCCCAGTAAGTATAGGTCAAATATAAAGAGATAAATAAAAAATATTATGTCATTTCATTGCAATACAGACAACAATACAGAGCATATTGGACTTGATACAAACATTCTAAGTTTGGGGAGATAGAGAGAGAGAGAGAGATTGTTGTGAACCAAAAGAGGTCATCCACAAGGTGGGGGGATGTGCATCCAAAACTATGAGAAGTTTCTTCAAGTGTAAGAAACCAAAGTTTTGGTTAGTAGATGGGAAGATGAGGGGTTGGAGAAGGCTATAATATACTTGTTTGTTCCATCCCTCTCCTCTTCAAATGCCCAAGATGATGGTAACATGTGAACTAAGGCTATCTGGCATAGATGAGGTTGATGAATGATATTTGCAAAGCCAGATTTTGAAGAGAAATGCTTCTGAGAGAATGGATGAAAGATTTATAAATACAAAAGCATTATCATCCCTCTAGGAGAACAACTAAAGAAGCGACGGTTGATTCTTCAGACCCCACCATGCGCTTGTCTTCTCTCTGTGATTACTTCTAAAATGTTTTTCTCTGAAGAATTTTTAAATCTTCATGATGCAGAGAAATATTATGACTCAGGGGTTAAAATAGATTGAATGTGGGGGCTATAAAAGGTACTTGATGTGATTTTCCAAGAAAGGAAGAATGAATTCTTGCTAAAAATAAAATTGGATGTGATATCCATAGTTGTAAGTTAATTCTAGTAAGAAAATGAGGTGTATTTCACCTCAGAAAATAATCTTTAGATGAAGTGCGAATGGAGCACTGTATTCAAATAGCTTACTTGGTCTGAGACGAAGACGGCATATTCAACGTTGCAATTTCAAGCATAGAAATATTAGAGATTTTATTTTCAGATCATCAAATTTGTCATGCCTAATTCTCCTTTAATATTACAAAAACTTTCAATTGATAGTAGCTTGGTAAAGATATTAGCAAGTTGAGCACTTGTGAGCACATATTCGAGACATATATCATGTTTTTTAATGTGATCTTTAATAAAGTGGTGCCCGATTTCTATATGCTTACTTCTCAAATGTAGGATAGGATTCTTTGTCAAGCATATGGTATTAGTGTTGTCACATTTAATGGGTATGTCTCTATAGCTTAGTCCATAATCGAGAAGTTGTTGTTTCATCCACAGTAATTGAGTGCAACAACTTTCAGCTGTTATCTATTCAGCTTCTGCCATAGAGAGAGCAACACTAGTCTGTTTTCTAGAGAACCATGATACTAAACTATTTCCTATAAATTAACAGGTTCCACTAGTACTTCTTCTATTGACTTTATATCCTCCAAAATCAACATCAGAATATCTAATGAATTTAAAATCAGTTCCTCTGGGATAATAAAGTCCTACATTTGGTGTGTCAACCAGATACTTAAAAATTTGTTTAACTACAATAAGATGAGATTCTCTAGGACCGGACTAAAATCTGGCATATGAGCATACACTAAGTAGAATATCTGATCTAGATGCAGTAAGGTAGAGAAGAGATCTAATCATGCTTCTATATTATTTCTGATCTACAAGTTTACCTTTTTTATCCTTATTCAGCCTTGTTGATGTGATCATTGGAATGCTTGCTGCCTTAACTTCTTTCGTTTTGAACTTCTTTAACATCTCTCTAATATATTTGGATTGGCAAATATAATTTTCGTCATCTCTTTGCTTGATTTGCAATCCAAGAAAGAAATTTAATTCTCCTATCATTTCAAATTCAGCCTGCATGATCTTTGAGAAATCTTGACATAGTTTTTCATTAATAGCTTCAAATATAATGTCATCCACATAAATCTAAACTATTAAGATATCTTTGTTAATATTTTTGATAAACAGAGTAGTGTCAACCTTTCCTCTTTTGAATTTATGATCACTTAAGAATTTGCTTAACATTTCATACCAAGCTCTTAGAGCTTGTCTTAAACCATATAATGTCTTAGTAAGCTTATAGACATGATCAGGGTGATCATCATTTTCAAAACCAAGAGGTTGTTTTACATACACTTCACTTAAATATTCATTTAGAAATGTACTCTTTACATTCATTTGAAATAAGTTAAAGTCCTTATGAGCTACAAAAGCAAGTAGCATCCTAATGGCTTCTAATCTAGCTACAGGGGCATATGATTCTTCAAAGTCAATTCTTTCTTCTTAAGAGTACCCCTTAGCAACTAATTGCATCTTGTTTCTTAAAACTAACCCACTTTCATCTAGTTTATTTCTAAATACTCATTTAGTTCTAACTACATCAATATTCTTTGGTTTTGGAATTAGTTTCCATACTTTGTTCCTTTCAAACTGATTAAACTCTTCTTGCATTGCTATAATCCAATTTTTATCATTCAAAGCTTGATCAATGTTAGTTGGTTCTATTATAGATATAAAGGCATAATGACCAAAGATAGTTTGCATAGACCTTCTTGTTTGTACATCATCATATACATTTCCTATAATTTGCTTTCTAGGACGAGCAATGAAAAATCTCAAATCAGTAGGAGGTTGATATGGAACATTACCTACGCCTACATTCTCTTTATTTTCTAACTATGTATGTCTTCACCATTAGTTTCATTCTCTTGATCCTTCAATTTGAGCTTCTTCATATTTGTTACAGTTTTATCTGCATCATTATTATACTCCTTTCTCAGGGTTATATTTGCTTCATCAAATTTAACATGTATGGACTCTTCTATAACTTGTGTTTTCTTAATGCAGACTCTAAATGCTCTACTATTGAAAGAGTAACCAAGAAAGATAGCTTCATCGCTCTTCATCGTTCTTTGAATCAAACTTTCCAAGGTTATTTTTTCTATTATTCAGCACATAGCATAAGCATCCAAAGGGATGAAAATATGAAATGTTTGGTTTTCTTTATTTCTAAAGCTCATATAGGGTTTTCTTCAAGATTGCTCTTATGGTAACCCTGTTCAGCACATGGCGAGCAGTACTAACTGCTTCTCCCCAGAATCTTTTGGACAATTTACTTTCATTTAGTATGGTTCTTGTCATTTCTTTAATTCTCTAATTCTTTCTTTCCACAACTTCATTTTGTTGAGGAGTTCTGGGGGATAAGAAACTATGGTGAATTCCTGCTTCATTGCAAAAATCAATGAATCTTCTATTCTCGAATTTGTCATCGTGATTACTGTAGATGGATACAATAGACATTTATTTCTTATTTTGGACTAGCTTTAAAAAAGTATAAAATATTAAAAATGCTTCATCTAATCAAGAGAATTACCCATGTAAATCTAGAGTAATCATCCACTATCATATATGTATATTTTTTTCCTCTAAGTGTGACTATATCTGATGGTCCAAATAAATTCACATGCAATAGTTCTAGAGATCTGGATGTAGATACTTCATTTTCAGGAAAAAAGAATACTTTGGTCTGTTTGGACAATTGACAGAATTTGCCTATTTAACTTTTGTCATAGTTTAATTTTAGTAAACTAATCACAAGATCCTTTTTCCACAAAGATTTGATATTTAACATATTGATATATCTCATCCTCTTGTGCCATACCCATGGATTATCCTTAACTATAATTAAACATTTTTCAACTATATTATCTAGCTGTACTAGATAAATATTTTCATGCCTTTTTTTGCTAAACAATAGATCTTGTCTATACTGAATAGATTATATGCAAATGGTTTAAATACAACTTTGTGACCCTTATCACATAATTGACTGATGCCTAGCAGATTATGCTTGAGTCCTTCTACATATAATACATCATCTATGCATGCATTAAATAAACCATAAACTTTACCTATTCCCTTGATAAGACCTTTATCATTATTGTCGAATGCTATTATTCCTTTATCCATTGGCTTTAATTCTTTGAACATCTTTTTTTCCCAATAATATGTCTAGAATAACCACTGTCCATAAACCATGCATTTCTAGACATAGCTTTGAGACTTCTCTACATTCAAAGCATCTTCTTACCTTGTTGGTACCCAAGTATTGGGTTCAATGATATTAGTGGAAAAGTATGTGGTAGAATTGTGTTCTCATTCCTTGCATTTCTATCTCATCTTAGCACATTTTGCTTGCATCTTTTTGGCATAACAATCATACACCTTATATCCAAATTTATTGCAGAAATAGCAAATATTTAGGACTTTGCTAGATGGGATTTATTCCACTGGTTTTTTTATCCAAGAATAATTCATGAACCTTCTAATATTTGGACAATTTTTCCTTTCTTCTGTGAGGTACTTGGACCATCCAACAATTTTTTATAAAATTTCATCATCTGATTGTTTATAGATAAGTCCTTTTTTGTTGATTTGATCAATTATTCTCATAAATTTGGTCACAGACTCTCCTAGATTGGAGAATTTACTCAACACATTGTTTAATAATTTTATCTCTTTCTTCAGATCTCCAACCTCCTTTTGTAGAGATAGATTTCTTTCTATGATAATAGAATTTACTTTGACAATTGAATCAAAGTGTCTTTTCTTTTGAGTAAGTTTCTGGCCAAGTGATTTAAACTCACTAATGAGAGAGTTGTATGATTGTTATAACTTATCAAGGTTTTTGCATTTGTCACAAGTACTATTTGAACTTGAAGAGTCGGAACTATAAGAGTAATATGAGTTTACCTCTATCTCCAGCTCCGTTGTGCACTACTCTTTGATGGGGATTTGATCTGTTAATTCATTCTCTATCTGAGTCATGTAGCATATTTTTGCAAGGTGTCCAACTTTGTTGTCACCTTTCTCACTCGAGCTGGTTCCTAATGATTCTTCATCATTCACATAAATTCCTTTGGTTTGGTTTCTTAAGGATTTTTGAAGTATTTCTTTTCTTTTCTGTCATCCTTCTCGTTCATATTTACTCTTTCTTTGTTAGGACATTTAGGAGACATGTGTCTGAACCCTCCACATCTATAGCATGTAGGAAGATCCTTCTTTCTTTTAGTCATTTTCTTTTGTTGTCTAGGTTGTCTCCTTGATGAGCCGCCTCTACTGCTTCTCGCAAACTTTGTAAAATTTCTGACTAATATGACTTTATCATCTTCAGATTGTGATGCCAAATCACTGCTGCTTTCTTTAGTTACTTTCAAAACAATACTTTTCTTTGGTTTTATCAGCTCCTCTCTTTTGTTCTTAATCAGCTTGTGTGACATCAATGAACTGATAAGATCATCAACTAGAAGAGTTTTTAGATCCTTTTCTTTCTCTATTACTGTAATCTTCTAGTTCCATGATTCTAGTAGTGCCCTTAGCATCTTCATCACCTGTTCAAAATTTGTGACTTCTTTTTCCAAACCTTTCAAAGGATTAGTAACTTTAGAAAAATAAGCATACATTTTAGATATACTTTCTCCTTCCTTCATACTAAATTTTATAGTTCTCCTATCAACATATTTCTTCTGATTCCCTTAACTTGTGAGTAACCTTCATAAATAGATATTAATTTATCACATATATCCTTTGCAATAGTGCAAGAAGATACTCTATCAAATTCAGATGAGGATAGTCCACAAAATAAAGAGTTCATAGCCTTTGCATTATTTTGGACTGAGGTGGCTTCCTCTTTGGTCCATGCATCTACTTCAGCAATGGGAAGAGTAATTCCGACTTTAATAGCCCTCTAAGATTCTATATCATTGGCTATAATAAATTGTTTTATCTTTAACTTCTAGTAAGCGAAGTTAGTTCTATCAACTAGGGTTAGCCGGGAAGATGATTGCGCCTCGGCGAATATTTGTAATGAGAATGATGGGTTTGTCATTGGATCACTACAAGTGTTTATGTAGTCTGCTCTAATACCACTTGTTGATCCCAAAGGTTAGATAAAACCCAAGAGGAGAGGGGTGAATTGGGTATTTAAAAACTATTTCTCAACCCTTTTAGGATTACTCTTCCCTCGAGCAATCAATCATTTAATCAACAAATGCACAAAATAAATAAGTCACAATAATTTTTATAATGGTTCAAGTAAATACTCTACTCCACTCTTCCAAGAGCACTTTTCTCTTAATATCTTGGGTTCCACTATTCTTAATAGCAAAAATACAACAGTATCCCCAACACTCTTCTAGATTCCAGCTCTAGAGGGCATAAACAAGTGTCCCCGACACTCTTCTGTATTCCAACTCCAGGTTACGTAAACAAGCATCTCTGACACTCTTCTGGATTACAGCTCCAGGGGGCGTAAACAAGTGTCCCTGACACTCTTCTAGATTTCAGCTCTAAGGGGCATAAATAATTAGCTCTTGTCTGCACTCAAACAGTCACAACTCTTCTTGAGTCTAATCTCCACCACTAACTCAAGGAACATTACAAGAAATGAATATCAAAAGTTTAAGCATAGGAATTTCTTTGTAAGCATAGGGAAGGTTTCTGAAAGTTGAATGCAGAAGTAAATGTCTTCCCAAAGGTAGTTGAAAGCCTTCAAAGGAAAGTTAAGGAAGGTTTGAATGCAATGCTCTTGACTTTTGAAGGATTGCAGAAGGTTTAGCTCAGATCAGTAAATGCTCTCAAGAGTTTTTTGAATGGTTTTCTCAATACTTGATTTTTCTCCAGCTCCAATGATTCTTCATTTATAGCTATATTGAATTCTAATCGTTAGTGGTAGATGAGGTCCATTAATAATAGAGGACGTTCTGATTGGTGTATTTTGATTTTTCTGACTTCTGCTTATTCCTCATATGCTGGAGTGCCGGTAGTGTCAACCTTGGAGAAGATGATTTTTGGTTTCTCAATAAGCTCTGGTCAAGGTATTATTGCAATGGCTGCCTCTTTTATTAATATAGAAAGATTATTATTAATGCTGGGCGAAGACCAATGATTCGTTCTAACCATTGCTCATCCTTTACTTATGATAGATGAAGTATCTATCCAGCTGTCTATAAGATAAAGTTCCTTCATCTTTGTCTTTTATGAGTGATAGACGAATCATCCTTTCATTGCTGCCAGACGAATTAGTTGTTCACTTTCTTTGTCTGTTGCATCATAGAAGCATAGATGTCTTGTTGCTTCAACACTTTTTTTGTTGGGTTTATCTGTTGTAAGTAATAAACGAATTGTTAGATCATAAACGGGTTTTCTTCAAACCTTCGTCTGATGGAATATTTCTCTGCTTTGTCTATTAACGGCAAATGATCATTAACAAATTCTTTGTTCTATCAAACGCTCCTTGCTTCTTCCGCTTTGTCTATTGAAGGTAGACAATCACTGATGAATTCTTTGTTCTACCAGACTCTCCTTGCTTCTTTCGCTTTGTCTGTTGACAACAGACGATTATTAGCTCACTTGTGATAGACGAAGTTTCTATTCTACCATACAATTCTTATTTCTCTGCTTTATTTGTTGATGATAAACGATGTTTTTGTTCTGCTAAAAGGATTTTCACTTCTTCTGCCTTTGTCTATTATCATCAGACAATCATTGGCATAACTATGACTTGCTTATGATAAATGAAATTTAAATACTACTATCGCAATGCCATGTAGAGTTAATCATTATCTTTCTTAAGTTTGACTTTTTAACCATATAATATCCCATGACTCATTTTCTATCTCATGAGAGTTTTAATTACTAGCATCATGCCTTTTTTTTTTCTTCTAGGAGCTCACTTCTTTCACCATGGCAAATAAAAATCTCAAATGGAAGAAAGTCAAACTGATTTCGAGTTTTTATCCCCATGATTTTAACGTAGCTTCTTTTGACATAAGTGCAGCAAATTGGCATTCTATTTAGGCAAGTGGGCATCCAATGCCTGTCAAAGCCAACGTGTACCAGAGACAAATGGGCATGGGCAACTTTTGTCTGATTGAAATCATAGTGAATAATGATAAATGCAGAAAACTGATAATTTATTTCATCGAGTGGATGTTGGAAGCCCCTCACATAACGGGAAAAAAAGCTCGATTTTATTTATCAATTAAATTTTGCATACACAATTAATAAACATTGCATTGAATATTCAAATTACAATTTAAGGTGAGATGATATTCTTCTTTTTTCGAAATAAAAGCTTTCATGATATTGACACTATAAACTAGACTATGTAGTCAACTCAAGTCACACGTGTGCGTATATATATATATATCCGCACACGTGTGACTTGAGTTGCTGGTCTAAGTTGAATGTTTCAACATTCAACGCACAAAGAAGGTAACATCATCTCCGTGTCATGGGCGGCCATGAAACGGACAGGGGAAGAAGGGAGATACATTCACGCGGATGAGCCAGGTAGTTCAGCCAACGCTTTTGACCGCGCGCCTCCCTCCTCTAACCATTCAATGAAGAAATGACTTGTTTTCAGCGGCATTGTACCCAGCGCGGCCCCAGTGGTCAACCGCACACGACATGCGGATGTCACTGGTAACATCTCCCATCAACCCTTGCTGCATTTTGGGACTTACTTACAGCACGTGTCACTGACCACACTCGGCACTGGCCGAAAATTCTCACAGAATAGGCTGTATAAGCAATTTGACATGGGTGTCATATGAAAGTTTCATTAATAGGGTTAAAAAGCATTAATAAGGATGATACTAGCAATAAAGGCTTTTTAATAAAAATTAAGAAAAAAATTAAATATATATAATAATAATAAAAAAAAAATTATTACCCTAGCTAAGATGTCACGTCAACCAAAAAAGAGTAATAACTCTCTTACTAATGCATCCAAACACATCCTAAACTGGGCTAGGCTACATAATTTTCTTGCTGTGCGCCTCATATGAGCCTGTTTTGGTATTTTTGATGTTTATAAAGTAAACAAATGCAAAATATATGATTTTTCTTTTTAAAGCGGTGTGTTTTAAAAGGGTGATCATGTGTGCACGTGGTCTGTAGCGCAGCGAATATTAGCAATTAGGGTTTGCAGCGTTGTCACTGCCATCACTACCCACTAAAAGTGGTGCAGCTTCATGTCGCGTGTGGCCTGATTCCACAATGCACTTCTGACGTTGGTATCCGGCTGATTCAACTCCCATGTTGACAAAAGATGTATATCAGCTTTTCACCCTCGAATAAGCACACGCGGCGAAGCTTGTTAGGGAATAAAATACCACAATGCACGCGTGCTTCACGCTTCAGATTAGATGTATTTTTTTTCCCATAATTCAATGCAAATTTCTCAATCTTGGCCCACCCGAACATACCAACGTGGCATGCCCCGACTCTTGCATACCACCAAATGCACTTTCGCTGTCACATGATGGCTGAGGTCGAATATATTCTTATCATGGGAAAATTGCATATGGCGTGCACCTCCCAGTCCATGGCAACCCTAGGTCACCAGCATTGTATTTTTCTGTGTCACCAATCACGATTTGACGGTTCACCCAAACGCACCCGAATTGTGTAGGTTGGGGCGTCTGCTGGACAGTTGCGCCATGATGACTCATCACCATTGCCTGCCTGCCATTTTAATTACTTTAAAATTGGAAGAGAATCGAGTGCTGGAAAAATGAATTGGAACCGAATTATATGATTCTCTACCGGATAAAAGACCACCATGGTCGTTTCTGGCAAAAAAACGAATGGGGTCGCATCCGCAACTTTTGATTATCTTGATTCCCAATTTCATGCGAGCATTCTTAAGATAAGGAATAAAATTCTTGCTAGAATACTCTAATTCGAGATTTTCTTTCAGGCTATCACAAATTGACTGTGGTCGTCATCATGCCAACGGTCTGGATCACTGAAATATGAGGCCTATTTTATCGGAATAAGGAGGAGAGTAATGTGTATATCCAAGAATCACATGGCTTGCATTTAATGAAATGATGAGGAAGGGTCAGAAAAATTCCTGTGCTAGATTTACAGCCGCAGGCAGGAGATGCTTGCCTTTCGGCTCTTTCTATATATAAAATTAATAACTCTGGCGGAGCATGATGGTTTATAATAATTCGTGAAGAGGGACGCTTGGCAGTTATCTCATATTAATTATATGCCTAATTGGTAATCCTAGCAGTCTTTAAATTATAAAAATATCATAATCGGCTTTTAAGATCTTTAAATTAGTATTATTATTTTTTTGGCATATGCTCGGCTTGACGGCTGATCAAGCCCTGCCAGGGTTTCAGAATACTTGTCGTCGATGCCTCGATCCTCTGACAGAGCGTAATGTTCAATACAAAGGCACTAAGAAACTAAGGATGATATTTATATATTTACATCTTGAGCGGTGTCCATTCATGACAAATAATATTCAAAGAATCCAGCCTGTCGAGGAACTTCCAGTTTTACGAGTCTACTTTGGACAAAAAAATATGGAAGCAATTTCTAATTTCCGAAACAGCTGGGCTGGAATCGAAGACTTGGGTGATTTGCATATCTCGGGAACGAATCTCGTATTGAACCAGAGTATCAAGCAGCGTGTTATAACAGAGCGGAAAAGGTGGATAATTTCGGTGGATATGGGCCCCAGAGACTGATAAAGAAGCAGTGGTTGGACTGCCCAAAGAGCAGGAGAGAGCTGTGAATGAGGATGCGCTGAATAGGCAAAGCACTTACACTTTGTTTGATTCTGCGACTGCCGACGGTCTTTCGTGGGATTTGGTTGCTCGTTCTTCCATCCTCTTTTTACTCCTTCAGAGAAAGAACAGGAAAGAACGGCCGAAGAGAGAGAGAGAGTTCCTCTTACGTCTCTCTCTCTTTCTAGAAATTTCCTTCTTTTCTCGGCTTTCTTGCCTTCTTCTCTCCGTTGCAAGGGAAGCGAGATAGGGGAAAGAAGAAGAGAGCGGGATTTGTCTGTCCGAGCGATATATTTTGGGTTAACATCTGTTCTTTGCGCTCGGGCAGGATCTTTGATCGTTCGTAGTTTTGGGGTTTTCTGATTCTGGCAGGAGAAGATGGCTATGGTGGAGAACTGCTTCGACCGGTGGCAGAAGGACGTGTTCTTCTCCGCGGCTGAGGCGGTGCAGGAGTCTGCCGATGTGTATGTTCTCTTTTGATTATTTTCCAGTATTCGGCGATTTGGTTGCCTTTTATTATTACTATTAATATAATTCGCAGGCGACTGTGATTGGGTCTAAGAATTTCTGTGTTGGGTGTTACTAATTTGCAATTATACAGTAAGTTTTATGATTGAGGTGTTTTAGGGACAGAGAGGTCTGTTGTACCTCATCCTGCTGCGTGGCAATTTTGATGATTTCTTGTTAGAAACTGTGTTTTAAGGAGTTCTGTGTGTTTTTCTTATATATATATATATATATATATATTAATTTTTGGGAGTTGTGAATTCGAAAATCTGTGATGCTTTTTACGTTTTGAGCACCAATGTTTCTTAACCATCTTGGCCTTTGTGTCCTGCTATTGGGGTCTCAAAGGTAAATATGTGTTTTTCAAGGATTTGATAATTTGGGCATTTTGAATTATGTTTAGAATTTGCTTTTGGGATATATTTTCAGTATATTTTTGTTTGTAGCGTGCTATTTAAAAGCTTGCAGCATCAATTTTATTTCATTGACATTTCTAGTTTGCAGGTATATTCACGCTTGTATAATTATACCTCATGATTTTTTTTTGAGACTTTTTTTTTTTTGAATTTCATTTGGAAGTTGCTGTTTTGGAGAAAATTTTTCCTCTTCAGATCCCCTTTTTCCCTTTTTATTTTTGGCTCTCTTGTTTTTCTTTTGTTTCTGATTTTAGCATTTTTGGAGATATTAATCCTTTTATCTGGTTTCTATAGGATTTAATTGTTTGTGCATTTTTCCTATAAGTTGTAATTGTCCATTTGGAGGAATTTTTTAACATCCGTTATCCTTGTTTGGCATTCGGGGCTTTTAGTTGGACAACTGAACTGTGGGCATTTTGATTTTTGAGATGTCTGATTGTTTGGTTTATTATAGAGTATCATTGAGGTTTGAATTCAAATTGATTATAATACCTGAATTGTGTTTCCTAAATGTTTGTTTGGATGCTGGAAGACGGTGGAGAAAAAGTTTCCTCTGCTTTTCTCAAAACATTTATATACTACATGCCCTCGAAAACCTTTCTTTTTTCTCATTATTATTCATATATTTTGTCATAAATCATATCTACTTTCATCATTAATCTTCTCTATTTGCATTATCAATCTTATTTGTTTTGTCTTTATTTACTTTATGACTGAATCATCTCCTTCCATTTCCTCTCCTTTTTCATATTCCACTTTTTCCACCATTTTCCTTCCCATTTCCAGGTGGAACCTTGGCTGCCAATTTTAGTTCAAATTGATAACCAAAACCCTAAATTCAGATATGCTACATGTAATTTTGCATATGAAGTGAATGCATTTTCACAGTCTCTTTATTTCTTCAGAATGCAATCTGTTTATCGGATGTGGGAAGGGGAACGAAGAGATGGGCTTCACTCAAGTGATTCAGATGAGCTACTTAGAGAGCTTCATACAGCATTGGGTACCACAAAGTGGCAGGTCGGTGTCTCATTTATGGTCATAACTTCTATATCTGCCTTTTTCATGTTTTTCGACTTTGAGGAAATTATTGATTCCAGTTTGTTGACAATGGGTGTATTTGCTTGATCAGTTGGAGGAGTTTGAGACAGCCGTCAAATTAAGCCATCGAAATGGTTCCTCTGATAACACAATCTCCAGACATAGACATTTCATTGATGCCATAGAAGATCAAGTATTTCATATAGAAAAGGCATTACAAGATTCCCTTATCGAGGAAGGGAAGCAACCACTCCGATGGGTACAGCTTGATGAAGAAGAACGAGATGATCTTGCAATGTTCCTTTCTGCAATGCCAGGAACATCACAAGAGACAGAGATTGGACATGCAAGCCATGTGCCCATCGGAGAAAACAATACATTAGGAAATCAATCAAATGAAGTTGCGGAAGTTCATTTAGTTGCTGACTACAATAAGGGCTTTAAAGAGGTAGTGACAATTAATAATGATTCTAAGTACATAGTAGAATTAGAGGCAAAAGACCTTCACCAAAAGAAGGATGATGTACAGAATCTTCGGGTAGGATCAAATGGGTCAACAAGAATGTGGAGTTCACCAGACATGGATTCATGGAAGATTGTAATTGCCGATGAGGACAACCAGAGGAAGTCACTAGAACCAAGGCCAGAAATGCAGACTCATGCATTCAACCTTTGTGGTCTGCTGACAAGCATTGAGTACACAACTAAATCAAAGTGGCTGAGAAACAAATTTCAGAAAGTGAAGGGTAATGAGGATCTCTTGCCAAATCGAGTATCAAATTACCTCAACTCAGGAGGAATTACTCGGGTTACCCAGGTGAGACTGCCTTTTTGTATATATCTCTTACTCAGTTTCGTAAACTTTTCTTGTTTTGATGACCCCCCTTTCAAAGAATCCTACTTTCTGAGCAGGAATGCTTGGACCAAAACTTGCGATATAACACCTATACTCTCTGGCTTACTCTCAGCATGCGTTTGGATACCCCATGTATAAGCTATGGGTGCAAAAGTCTCTTCTTTTCCTCTGACATGATAGTTATCTACCCTTACAACTCTATTTTTGCTCATCATTTTCTATATTTTCTATCATCAGTTCATCATCCCCAGCTTTCCATCAAAGAAGCTTATCTATTTTTGTCACTTTATGGCTAACATCACCCCTATTCTGTTCGCATCAACCTGCATTTCTTTTTCACTTTCGTTTGATGTTCCTATACTTTACCACTATCCAAACACATCCTAAAGCACCTGCAAAATTTGCATTTTACTTTGTGAGACAACTAAAGTTTCTTGTGTTTCCATGAGGTTCTTTTCTTTTACTTTCAAACTTTCTAACTGAGCATTGCAGGGGAGTCTCACCGTAGGGTACTTCATGCCCCATCCAACTAGTTAGTCCCACCACATTTGGCCTGCATGAAAAGAAAAACCAGCCAATTGGCAATTGATGTCATTTATGTCTGTTCAATTGGAACATTGTCTGAAGCTTACTTCTGTATGGTCAACAGGTTCTCTATGTGGTGGGATACTTACAAAGTGGCTGCCTAAATGAGACCTCATTGACAAACAGTCTTAACCGCTATCAGGCAGAGCATAAGAGACATGCCTCCCTATCATTGTTCTCTCTGATTAGTTGAGCTTTGATGTTCTGTTCTTTCTTTTCTTTTGGACACCACTTATAATGGATTGAATCATATAGTATGAAAAAGAAAAGAAGGATAATGAACAAAAACTCATCAGGTAACTTATGGTGAACCATGCCTGTTAAAGACATAATATCTTCCATTATCCATCTCGAGAACAATTGAAATAAAGACATAATATCTGGTGAACCATGCCTGTAAAGACATAATATCTTCCATTATCCATCTCAAGAACAATTGAAAGAAAAGACCCAAAGTATGTTATCTAAATGTTCTAGGAAAGAGAAATTCCCTGGATAGTGTCATTCTTTCCATATCTTCCATGCCATTCTGTCATTTCCCTTCTGAAAGTGAAGCAAATTTTGCCATAATTTTTTGCAGCACTGCTAATGGAAATAATCAATGCCATGCAAAAATAAACCAGCCCAGCCAAAAACTCGAGGGTAAACTGCAATAACTAAAGGGACATAATGAATGCTATCCAAAAATAAGCCAGCTCAGCCAAATGCTTTAGGATGAATCATAAAAGCTAAATGAAGAAAATATGAAATTTCCATTGTGAGCTGAATGATGTCACCACTATCACTTATTCCAGGATCGCTGCTTGATCCACTTAACCAAATGCAAGGTTTTGTGATGCTCCACCCAGCAAAACCATTCAAATACTTCAAGATTATTTAACCGAAAAAAAATCCATGAGAGGATGAAACCTCCATGAGACGATGAAACCTTCTTTGTTCTACCTTTTTGGTCTTTCAATCTGCTTAGTAATGGATAATCCCAATTATTATCCAACCATAAATGATTGTGCATGTCCTATATTAAATTTGAAGGTGAACTGCAAATGCATGTGCATTAACAAAAACCCTTGGATCCTTTGATTGGTTCACTGAGATAATGTAGCCTACAAACATGAAGCCATCCAAAGGAGTGTTAGAGTCATTTTCCCCACATGCAGGTGGATTTGCAGTCAGCAATATCTTTTTACAGTGGATTTTCACTGCCTTAAGTTATGCCAGTCAGTTCGATCTTCAGTTCATACTTTCTTTATCCCTACTTTTTAGATTGAATGCAAACAAATTACCATCTTAGCAATTTGGAGTCCTGTATTGCTACCTTTTGCTTGCTGTTTCTGATTAAATTAGTACCTTTATGCTAATCTTTGATTAAGTTCTATGTTTGCTGTATTCAAGCAGGGAATAAACACGTTAACTGAGAGAAGCCGAAATTGCTTTAGTAACTGCGAAGGAGACTCTAATGTTTCTCGTGTTAGACAACTCTTTGGACGAGTTGGAGGATTCAAACGACAAGTACAAGGCACCCAATATTACCCAAAGTTTGGTCGTTCTCTCCAAATAATTTTATTCATCATGCTAACCATTTTTATAACAGGTAAATTCCTCATCTGTGATGCTTGAACGATTCACATGGAGTATCTATTGATTTAAACTTCTCTCTGGGGCTTTTTGGGGAGAGGATGGCATGAATTTGCAAAATCTAGTGATTTTGTGAACCTTTTTATCAGGTATTTGCCAAGTTCTTGCCAACCCATAACAAATTTTAAAGAGGAGAGAGAAAAAATTAAGAACTGAAGATTTGACAAATGTGCAAGGTGTGAAACTTTCTTGAAAGCAATCAAAGTCGTTCACCTGCAATAAATGTTTTCCAAATCCATAGGTTTGGAGATGATGCTTAAGTATGCAATTAGGATATGCAAAGTCGAAATTATTGCAAATTAATGAATGTGATAAAATTCAGAAGCTTACCTCATTCATCCTTTCACCCCTGATCATGATCAGTGCCTAAAGTTGGTTTTATCCATTCTTTTAGAAATATTTTATGTTTTCATTGAATATATAAAATCTAAAGCCCAGACGTCTTTAGTTGTCTGGGTGCTCTTGCGATATTCTTGTCTGCAAGCAGTTCTTGTTTATTTCAATTCACTTATATCAGCAAGCAGTTCTTGTTTATTTCAATTCACTTATATCAGCAAGCAGTTCTTGTTTATTTCAATTCACTATATTGGACATGACCAAATGTGGTAGCCCTCTTCAGCATTCTTGCTGAGCAACAAGCTCCAAATAGCAATTTTTTACTTCATGTCTTCCATAGTAGGAGGCTTCCTGCAAATTGAGGGTTACATCTTCATTGAACATAGTTAAAGTGATGTTGACTTTGATGATTGAGTCACACAATTGGAATTCAGTCTAGTTGTGCATCCAAATCATCCATAAGTTAGATGTATCTCAAGAAGCAAGGGGACTTGAATGTGCAAGTGGTTTAAGTAGCTTAGAAAGGATGCTAACCTACTATTTTTCCTTCTTTTTTTTTGTTTTGTTTCGTTTTTGTAGCACCATTTCTGATCTATTCAAATTGAGAGTGTTTATCTTCAACATTTTTTGGCAAGATCAAAGGTACTTCCCATATCATTGTAACTTGCAATAAAGATATTCCTAAATACTAACATTAATAATAAGTATTCAACCAAAAGTTGGCTTTTGTAATCAGTTTTTTTCTTTCAATTTTCTGAGGATCCCTCTTCAAATTTCAAAAGCTTAATTGCATCTTCTAAAGTCAATGTGAGCTGATCTCTCTTTTTCTTTTTTTCTTTTCATTCTTTTCTATGAGTTAGGTGGTATTTGGTTTTGTTATATTGGAAGCACGAAATGGGCAGTCCAGACCTGTACACAGCATGGTCATGTGGACAATTTGTCAGGCCATACCTTCTAGTGGATTCTATTCATGAATGGAAAATAATGCGAAGCAGATCATTGTGTCCAATATGGTTGTAGCCTTCAAATTGGAGGAAAGGAAACAATTGAGCCAAGCACAAATGGCTCCTAGGATCATTGATTCCTTGTGATTTTCAATGAAGGACTTTTTACAAAAGGTTCAAAAATGATGCAGAATGTGATTGGGCTTTATATTCAATTTAGGATTTTAGGGATTTCTTATTTGAAATTTTAGATATTTAATTATTTTAGGGATTTCATGTCTTTCGTTTGATAATCAATTTAGATTAATGTTTCACTTGTTTATTTAGGGTTTTACTTATACATAACAAGCTTGGGGTTGCATATAAGCAAAATTGATTTAAGACAGGTTGGAGGAGAAACAGAAGAAAGAGGGAGAATCCTCTTAAGAGGATAAGAAGAGAGGAAAGAAGAGAAATTTAGACGAATTTAGGGAAAACGAGATAGAATTAGGAAGCAAAACTCATTCCTAGACATTTAACTTTCATTCATTAATGCATATTGTAAACCTTATATAAAACAAGTAAAATATTAATCTAAACTGTCTATCAAACTAAAGACATCAAATCCCTAAAATAATTAAATATCCAAATTTTCAAATAAAACATCCCTAAAAATAAATAAATCCTAAATCGAATATAAAGACCGATCATGTTCTACATCAGAAGGCCTGGCCCCACCTCACCATGTCCAATGCAAGAATCAGGTGACATTCTAGGTGTAAACATGGTAGGTTGGAATCCACTTTTAAAAATAAAATTATTTAACTAGCATTTATGCATACTACTACTATTACAAATACTACTGGTAGATAAGGTTTATGAGCCTTATAGTCATGCTTGGTATTTGGTACTTTTCTGAAAGCACAAGCCCAGCACAGATGAGAGCATCCTACTCTCATCTGAAGTGACTCCGGGCATCATACCTTCCTTGGATGCTGCAGGCCCTATACTGAACACATGATATGATTTTGTGAAAAATCAAAACAAAAAAAAGTTTTAAATAAAATGCTGAGTATCTCGTGATTCTGAAGCACAATAAACATTTAAATTATCACTTACTGCACAAAAGCTGTGGGCTCTACTGCAACGCTCTTGGTTGGCATCATCTTGCCCATGAGTTAACACAGGGCATGCTTTCATGCACTCATGCTAAATGGAATTTCGTTCTTGCAGCTTGTCAGACCATGTACGGGGGAGATCTGCAAAGAGGCTGCTCTATGGGTCAAGCTCTGAATTGGATTATTGTGCCCAGCGTCTTCAATGCAGCCTTGCCTGATTCTGTGATCCATAACCAGTGGTTCACTGGGTAGGACTTCTCAGAAGAGAGTCGGAATTGCCTGGGGCCAGAAGACAACAAACAATGTTCAATTATGTATTGGCATGGGATAAATCTGTGAGGCAAATCCTTGAACCAGCTCGGTGGATGGATCATCAGAACAGCTGTCGTTATCGCGAATATTTAGTCTTTTCGTTCTGCTTGTTTTCTGGGCGTGCCAGTTTTCAGGAGAGGCCTTGTGTGATAGCCACAACATTGAGTGGATTCTCTCAAAAATGTTTGTTCAGTTCAAGGGAAATTGTAGAGGCGCTGTCTAAATGTAGATTCTGATTATTGCATGTCTCCCAAGCCCTGTCCTCCCAATTTATGCCTGATTGTAAACATGCAACTAAGCAAAATTACTGAAATGGTTTAAAAAGGTGCATTGGTATTTGAAAGATTGTTGGCACCTGTCTCTTTCTCTATCTAACATGTTAGAAATACAACTGATCTCTTCATGCTGCTGAAATGAGAAAGATGGGTACCCTCATTAAGATTCTGCTTAATAAGTGTCCTTATGGTTGTCATGGACAACCTCAAATACTTCTCCGAAGGTCCTAAACAAAATTTAATCCATTCATTATATCTTAACATCGACTGAAAGCAACATAGATAAAATCAAAGTAACTGCCATAAATAATTCAACTATTTGGCGTACTTTTTTTTTATCAAGATAACATTTAAATTTTTAGCTCAATCAAGGTTGGGAAGATTAACTGGACCGAATGTCACCCAAAGCAGGCCCAAAAACTTAAATACTTCCTATTATTTTGATGGGCGGTGATTTAATGAGATTAACCTCGCTATAATTTTGCTGAAGTTTCTTCATTTTGGGCCCGCCTTAATATTTCTAATAAGGTCCAAACCATTAATCTTATTTAGCACTATCTAATCACTCAAAATATATAAAAATCATTTGGATTAGAGGTCTATATAAGCTATATTATTTTTAAAATGGCTTTTTGCATATTAATACTTCAAGCATAGTAAATTTATACTTTTTGACCTATAAGTTTCAATTTTGCATACAATGGCTCTAAGTTTGATATAAATTACAAAAAGCTACTTTCCATCAGAAAAATGACCTAACAGTGTTTTAATAATCAAGTTAAATGACAAAAATGTCTTTGCATATGATTGTAAAATATTTATAATTTTCTAATCATTTTATATTTTTCTTATATCCAAGCCAACTACCATTTCGATCATCATTTTTTTTGTCTAAAATGTAAATGTTATATTATGAAAAGTCATATAAATATTTTTAAAAAAATTCAAAAATGAATATAATCTATTTTTTTTAACTAAACATCCATACATTTTGAAAATATTTCTTTTATATAAACATGATTGTCATAAAGGCAAATTTTCATTTTAAATAAAATATGCACTATGCATAAGGAAATGGAAGGGTATTTTTGTCATTTAACTTAATTCTTAAATGGGATTAAGTATTTTTTACCAAAAGCTAGCATTTTGCAATTTGTATCAAATCTAAAGTCATTGTATGCAAAATTAAAACTTATGGGTCATAAAGCATAAAATTGTTATACTCAAGATAAAACATATAACTTTATATGCAAAATATAAGAATTACTTAAATTGACTTATACAAATGTTGAAATATTATAATATTTTTTATGATTATTTATCCACGTGTAAGGAACATTATGTAAAGTATAGATATTTGATCACATGCTTACTCCTAACAATATTATTAATTTTGTAGCTAACACGGGTCTTGTATCTAGATGGCTTTTAGATTGCCAATTGAATAGATAATATTAAATATAATAGTCAGCTAAATTCTGGTTAACAATATTATGGTAGCCTCAAATAAGGTGGCCTTATCGAGATTTTAGTAAGTTTGAACTTAGTGAATCGCCATCCTATTTTGATTAAGGATATAAATGAATAACACCATTTTATATAAATATATAACGGTGTATATAATTTAAAATTTATTTAAATTAATCCACTCAAGTATTGTAATGTCCTGAAATTGCAGAGAACAATTTCTCTTTATGGGAGGAATATTTTAAAAAGTATGAATATTTAGTTACACACTCGCAATTTGAGAACTTGTAATGGGTGAATATTAACTCTCAAATAATTACAATTTTGTGATGCGCACGAATCTTTGATTGGGATGATTTAAAGTTTCTAGATAAACTAAAAAAGATAAAATTAATAGTTGAATTAACTTCATATAACCAAAATTAATTTTGTGAAGAAACGAAGAGATCCCATGTAAAACTCATACGAGACCTCCTATACGTATGGTAATTAACCGTGGCCAGGACTGCAGCATCTTATGTCTAATAATCGAAATCATAGGGAAAGAGATGGGTTTGATGAATGACGTTCACAAAAGAGAAGAGAAAGGGACTTTTGCTGAGTCCATTTAATTACAGAAATTCCCATGCCAACTTCAACTTGCAAAAACGGAAGAAAAATATCCGATCAACCAACTCCGAACACACCTTCTCTCACAATCACATACTCACAAAATGATTCCGGCAAATGGGGAGCGAAAACAAGCTGCATCCTCCTCCGCGTCCGAACGCTCCCCACCGACTTTTCCCGATTCTCCGAACTGCCGCCAGCATTCACAAACTCGTCACTCCTCGACAAGAACACCCTCGAATTCACACAATTCGCCCATGCCAGGCCGAGAGCCGGGCAAACCCTCCTTCCCGACGAATAAAGAGCCTCGTAATTGCCGATCTTCAATCCATTCGCCCCCTCCTCATCCACCAAATCCACCACCTGGTTCGTCACAACAACCGCAAGCCCGAACCTAGCCGCCTGCGCCTTGAGCTTTCCGGCAATCTTGAAGAAGAGCAACGACCTCCTCTTCAGATCACTTGGGCTGTTGTCGAATTCTGACCGGAAGAGGGCGGCAATGGAATCGATGACAATGAGCCTGATGGGTGGCAATGATGAAGGCTGCGGGGCTGAGAGGAGCACATCTATGCGGTCTAAGAGAGCGAGGAGTTCGTTGGCGGAGTCGGCGGAGTGGATGAAGATTCGGTCACAAGGATCAGATGGGCCATCGGGGGATCGAAAGGAGACGGAGAGCTGACGAAGGCGGCGGAAGGGGAAGGGAAATTCGGTGTGGATACAGAGGGAGGAGGCGGAGAGGCCGCCTCGGGAAGGTGAGAGCTGGGTGCAGAGGAGGAGCTGGAGGCAGAGCTGGGTCTTTCCGCACCCAGACTCGGAGACAAGTTCGGTAATGGAGTTGGTGGGGATCCCTCCGTCTAAGAGGCGGTCGAGGATCGGACAGCCGAGTGTGGATTTCTGGGAGGGGATTTGGAGGAGGACTTGGGGTTGGACCATTTTTGAGGATGGAATGGGAGTGCAGAGGGTTTAGAATTTCTCTTTCTCGGCCCTCTCTCTCTCCCTCCTGGAAATAGTGTTTCGAGCGGGAAGAGAGGCAACCCCTCTCAAATTGATAAATGCTGATTTGATGAGATGAAGCCGTCCATCAAAGTAATATGCGTGACAGACTGTTGCTCATCTAGCCAGCCTCCTTGATGGGACAGTAATATGCGTGAAAACCTTTATTTTTTCTTCAAGGAAACCTATTAATTATTTTATTATGTCAATTTTTTTAATTTACTGTTATATCTTGTATTAATTTAAAATTTTAATCTGATTTATAGACTATAAAAATTTAAAAATTAAGTTTTCAATGAAAATTTAAAAAAGTTTTAGAATCTAGTTTACTTACGTGATTAATATAAGATATAAATATATTTATTATTTGTAAATATATGATATATAATAAGAGAAATCGGACCTAATTTTACTATAAATCATGTTAACCTTTTACATCAACTTTGAGATTAATATAATTTGGTTTAATGCAACTCTAATGCAAGTCGCTTTTAACGCAAATTCATTTTCAGGAAAAATTTCCCTTCTAGTGCGATAGCAAAGTCTTCCAATCTCCTTCCTTTCATGAATAATCCTAATGTTATAATTGGAAAAACCATTAAGTTAGTTAACAGAGTTAAAATTAAACTGAATTAACAAAAATACCCCCAGAACTCATAATTTCAATATCAAAAAATTTATTTTTTTTCATTTTCATTTTTCAATTTATACTTCATTTTGAACTCTTTATTTAAATTTTGTTAGGGACTCTAACACAAATACTCAATTACCCAGCTGGCACCACGCCACGCTAGATCTTAACCTTAATGAGATACCTTTTCCAACTACTAAGCAATCTCATGAAACCAGGACTCAGATGTGAATCCTTCTAGAATCCTTCTCTGAGCAAAGATTCTCATCCCACCTGCACATGGCACACATATGCCTCCTGGTTATACACTCATGCTCAACTACAAATATACTCAGGTATGTACCTCAAAACACAAGCTCTTATTACCATCCCATTATCTCTAAAATAGTTCCTTACTGACTTGAGCATCAGAGTGTTCATGCCAGGAACACCCCAGTATCCTCTGACTTTTGTTTTAGTCTTGCAAGATTCGATATGGGATTATCTCGAAAGCCACATCAGCATACCGTTTAAGGACAACCCAAACAAATTTATAATTTGTTATTTTTTGTCTTCGTTAGGGTTATGAGTTTTCAAGAGTAGTTTCATCAATTCACAATAGTTTAATGGACTATAATGTCAAAGTTAATTGTGAAAGACAGAACAGACCTTGTGGGGAATGCTTGTAAAGAGCAAAATTATAGTCTTAGGTACAATTTGATGAAAAATCAAAAGTAACCATGAAAATTACCCCATTAAATGTTCTAGTCTTTGATGCAAGTGGTTTGTGCAATTGTTGAATTTTGAAAAGGGTCATTTTTATAAAGATTGACTCTTGTAGTTGGTTTTTATATTTTTGGGATGCCTTGGTTGACTATCATGTTGCGGCCCCCAACTTGGGTTCCTTCAAGTTGGCATAGCATAAGCAAGTCTATCATGTTTATTGTCAACCTTGTTGTAGAGTCAACTATGCATGCTCATAAATGTGCATAAATATCTATAATTTGTAAATATATTATATATAATAAGAGAAATTAGATTTTATTTTATTATAAGTCATTTTAACCTTTTACATCAACTTGAGATTAATATAATTTGGTTTAATGCAACTCTACTACAAGTCACTTTTAACACAAATTAAAGTGTCATTTACAGGAAAATTTTTGCTTTTGGTGAGATAGTGAGGTTTTACTTCCAATCCCCTTCCTTTCATGAATACTCCCAATGTTACAATTAGTTAGGAAAAATCATTAAGTTAGTTAACAGAGTTAAAATTAACCTAAATTAACAAAGATACCCCCAAAAACTCATAATTTCAAAATAAAAAAAATATTTTTTCCATTTTCATTAAAATTAAAAATTTATATTTTATTATAATCATTTTCAATTTGTACTTCATTTTAATTCTTTATTTAGATTTTATAATTTTTATTTTTTTTATCTTTGCTAGGGGTTATGAGTTTTCAAGGGTATTTTCATCATTTCACATCAATTTAATAGATTATATTGTCAAAGTTATTTGTGAAAGAGAAAACAGACCTTAGGGGTATACTTACAAATAAGGGTGCAACTCATGCTCATAAAACTCGGGTTCCTCTCAACTCTAATCCTAACTCTATTTGTAAAACTTCAACCATAACTCTAACCTTAACCCTATTTGTAAAACTTCAACCCTAACGCTAACCTTAATCTTATTTGTAAAACTTCAACCATAATCCTAACCTTAACCCTATTCGTAAAACTTCAACTTTAATCCTATTTTTGAAAATCTGGCTCGAGTTGAGTTTCAAGTTGGAATTTGGGTTGACTACAAGCAATAATATGGCATGAACCCTGAGAATTTCACAGCCCACAAATATAAGAAATTTGATAACTAACAAACAAATGTCAGTCATGATAAGTTGAAGTCAAAATTCATAATCCAATTTAATAAAAAAATGACAATTATGATAAGCTGAAGTTTGAAACAGATAAGCTTCACATTGCACATTGAGGGCCTGTTCAACCAAATGCTCTAGTCTTCTTTCAGGTATCATGATTGTTGGAGGAAGCAATTTCTGTAATTTCTCTAGAGACATGCCGCTTGGGAGATACATGCCACTTGGAGATACAAGGAACTCAGAGAGTTCATGCACCCTATTTCTATTTATGCCCAAAGCTGAAATCTTCAACCTTGGTGTCTTCAAAGCATCCATTACTTTTTCCTTATCTAGAAATTCAAAAAACTTTTCCTCCAGTATCAAGAAAGAGCAGGCTTCATTGTGTTTTCATCCCACTTTCCATCAAGCACTTGCATTCTAAATTGATCAGCCATGAGTGAATGTAAGTGTATGCATGACTCTTCTTTAAGAAGTGCACTGCTTCTCTCATAGCCAAGGGAATACAGTGCCTTGGTTATAATTCTAATGAACTCCACCCTTTTGATAAGTCCTCTAAAACTAACCATCTTGTCATTCCCTTGTGAAGGCAGTGCCCTGGCCATTGTATTTCCAAGCAAGTTAAAAAACTATGTACGAAAGCAATCACACAAACAATGAAGTAGTTAACTATGGAATGTTGTTAAACCATAGGATGTGATCAGAAAGACTTGAACCTAGAAATAAATCTCCCCCAATTGTTATACCTAAAAATTTTCAAGTGCATTTGTAACCCAAATTCATCTAAGATAGTTGTTTGTGAAGACAATATAGACCACTAGCATAAACATGAACATACCTTCATAAATTCCATCTATTAAATGTGTAATTCCATCTGTCTTCATTTATTTTTTAGTCACTGAAGCGAGCATCCCAATGCACATAAAATGACACAAATGTGAATTAGAGTGAACGATAATTATTATCACTCACATGACATGTAAGATACAGCTAGCATGTGCATCCTCCCATAACCCAAATGTGATTTTGTTTCTATTTTATTGCTACAGCTTGGTTTTAAGTAATCAAGGTACCAGAGACATAGAGCATTAACATAATAAGATGCTGATTAGACTTACCCTAGTAAATATCCTCCCTATAGGAGTTGAATCAAAGAATGGCATTGGAGCTTTGAACAATGAATTCATTAAGCCTGGAAAAAATGCTTTAAAAGCTTTGAGTCCAAGATGTGCAGTAAACCAAACCCTTAAATTTACAAACAGGCCACTAAATGTTGAAATTCCTGCAAAAACTCCAATTAGAATGACCTCACTAATTTTAGGAATTGAAAATGCTATTGCCAACCAATATGTTGATGCAACTTAAAGAATAACAAAAGCAGATTGAGAGAATATAACTGAAGCAAAAAGAAGAGTTTCATTTGAAACACAAATATAATCAAGGTATGCCTTCCATCCAACATTTCTTATCTCCTTCTTATTATCTAAGTTAGTTACCCTGAAAGACCCTTAATTTGCCCTTGTACATTCACATCCTCCATATTTGACCACCAACAAAATAATTTTCATAAAATATAAATATAATTAGACATTTATGTGTAATCATAACAAAATTACACAAGCATGATAAGGATGTGTTCTAAAGTTTCAGGGGCTCTGATATCATTTCAAAAATTGGAACAAGAAGCTCCATGTTCATCCATTTCCGCACTTCCAAAGAGGGGGGAGAGAGAGAGAGAGAGAGAGAGATAGAAATTGCAGACCTGAAGAGTGGAGGAAGAGGGAGGGCGCGACCTCATGGGGATGCTATGCAGCGGAGAGAGAATGGAGGAAGAGGGCATCGTGGTTGGGGATTCACAGCTGGTATGGGCACAAAACTACTTAGGATGCTCTATTCCTAAATTTGTTTCGTCTAGTTATAGGAGGAAGAAGAGGGCATTTGCAATTTGTGGTGATAGGGATGGAATTTACGGCAGCAGTGTTGTAACGGCTCGGGGAGAAAGAAGAATGGGGATGGGGCATTCCATGTTCGTCACATACTCGCACGAACAAGGATGCCAGGTTCGTCACAGCAGTAGGGGGAGGAAGAAGAATAAGGGTCGTTTGCATGGGATTAGGGCATGAGATGATATCTCTTTAATATATATATATATATTATTTATAAATTATTTTCAAAAATGGAGTTCTGGGTTTGGGTTATTGTGGGTTCGAGTTGGGGTCAACCAGAGTTGGGTGGATTTTAAATTGGGTTTGGGTTGGGAAAAACTTAGTTTGAGCACTACCCTAAATTGGGTTCGGTGGGTTGGGTCTGATGTTATTGCGGCATCTCCATGAAAAACTTAGTTATTGCGGCATCTCTAGGTTCAAATTTTCTTATATGTTGTAATAATGTTGCATACATCATTCTGCTATTACACATATTCCAAATTTGATATTCACTGGCTCCATCTATATTCCATTCATATATATAGTTATGGCTAAATTCATTTTGAGTTGTTTTTCATTCTTCTTCAAATTGTTGATCGACTGGTGAAGGTCGAGGATAATAGTTTTTTCTACTTTTATAGTACATTCTTTGGCGTAAATAATAAGGGGATTGTGTTTTTTCTAATATTAAGGTTTGAATATAATTTTTGCCTTTTAGTTTTCTTTTTTCTTCTAATTTTCTAACGTTATCAGCAAGCGTAGATAATTTAGTTGGTAATTGTAAATTTTTAATAGTAGTTGTATCTAGTTCACTTACAGATTGTTTTAATACTGATAATTTTGATATAAATGATAGAGGCGGTTTAATTTGCTTTTGAAAGATAGGAGAAATGATTTTTGGTGGAATTGAGATATTTGGTTCTTTCATTTTTTGTTCTAAAGTAATTAAATTGTGATTAGTAAAATTATTTTGTTCAATTACTTGTGATAAATCTTTAAGTTGAATAGGTAATTCTTTATAAATATATTTTTTATATGGTTTTTGTATAACTAATCCTTCTGATTCTCTATTTATTCTATGTTTTCTATATTTAGGAGTTATTATATCTGTTGGAGGTAGAGTAGAGTTGGGAGATGGTGAATCTTGTCCTAAAGGATTTGAAGTTCCTGCAGGAGTTCCTATTGCATTTATAGCCTTTTCTAAAATTTTAATTCTATATTCAGTAAGAAAATCAAATAATCTGACTTTATAAATTTCTTTACAGGAACTTTAGGTATATTCTAATTTTGAATAGATTGTTCAACATTCTCATATGCTTCTTCAATCATATTTTATATTTCTTGCATACTTATAGAATCAATTTCATTTAAAGAGTTTGAGGAAGTAAGAGAGCTAGAGGAGGAAGATCCTTTCAAAATATTCTTAATAGAAGCCACTACTAACATATTCAACGTCTTAGAGGCCAAATCCCTTCAAACATTTTGCTAACATGGGTAACTGCCTCTTGTGCGACTTCGTGTTAATGATTTCCAAGAAGAAATTTTGAAATAATTTTCTTTTCTCTGGCTCTAATACCAAAAAGGCCCAAGCTTTAATTAGAATTTATATAATCATAGATTTCTAAATCATAGTAATAAAAATTAGGAAACTCAATTTCCATAGAAGCATATTCATAATTATCTTCTATACCATCGATGATTTTGTTTAATAATAACCAAACTATTTCTAAGAACAACTTGGTAATATACCAACAAAGAAATAAATAGGTTGCATTTAGCTCAAATATAGGAATGATTCGATAGATTTCCTGCCCATGTGAGCAAGTTTTATGTTTGATACTTTAGTTAATGATTGAAAAAAAATCCTAGAACATTATTCTGCCGCAAAAGATTTTTTTTTGTTTATATAATTTATATTTTATTATCATTATATTGGTGCAACTATGGCATGATTTTTATACTAGCATTTATTCAAGCAAGGCACTAGGTTTTGTAACTACTTTTGTTGGTATGATGAATATGAAGAGGATGGACCTAACTGACGAAGGAAGTATAATTATGTCGCAACTAAATAAAATGCTAGTTTAAGGAAAGGGCTGGACTTGCACAAAGGGAGATTGAAATCTTGAATAAGAAGAAAGACCTTACCATCACTATTGAAAGACTAGAAAAACATAGAATGTTTTAAAAGGGCTTTTGTGGTGTTTAAATGTGACTTCATATTAGAGATTGAAGATTAAGTAGAACCTTTATATAGTTGTGATTATCAATTCTTGAAATACTTATGTTTTCCAGTTAAATCATAGTTTCAATGCTATATACAGTACTATTTTTTCAGTAATTCAACAATTTAATGATTAGCCTATAATTACGATGCATTCTTGAGCATCTATTAAGAGCCCCACATCAGGTTAACTGAACTAATCAACCAACTTAAGTGTAAAATCTAGCTACACAGAAAAATTGAAAAGCATGCAAGAAAAGCATCCATCTGGTGTACACATTTCATAGCCTATAAGAGCGCCACAGATACACAATGCAGCCTATTTCAAAAAGGATACCATATAGTTAAATGACTATAAAACTTAAGACTATCTACTAATTCAAGTACCATATAAGGCAACATCTCACATGGTAAACCATCTGTCTTATACAATATACGGCAATATATTTGTAATACAAATATTTCATTACATTTTTTATGGATCAACACATCATTTCAAAAAATTATAATCCATTTCTGAATTAATTGTCAACTCCTAGTAATATTTACGTACTCCTCAATCCCATGTTCATATCTACCATATTAGGTGCAAAAGCATGTAACTTTGTTAATGCACATGCATATAAAATGAGGGAGCCTTTAAGGGAAAGATAGAAACACCCCAAACAAGCATACATTACTAGTCCAGAAATACCTAATAGCAACTTTCACGAAAATGATATATTATAAAAAACCTAACTTACACCTGCTAAAAAAATGACTATAATTTAGAATACTAACCAACTTGCAGCTGATATATACATCGGTCAATATACACCTTTAAAGAAGAATGTGAATCATGTGTTTGGGACATATGTTCTACTGTAGTTGTGGAAGATTTACATATCTTAGTAAGCCTATTGGAGAATGAACTTGTTGGAATAAAGAACATGCTATCTACAAGCAACTTACAAGCATATGCACTATTGTGAAAATATACACATGTTTTTGTGACTTCATACCTCAAAAAAAAACAAAACAAAAAAAGGGGTGTCTATGGTTACCAGGCTATTGAGATGCATTTGCCCAAACTTCTTTTAACTTCTCTTTATCTTTGTTGTCCAACTTTCCTTTCTCTACTATTGTTTGAGATTGGAGGATTATATTGCATCCCCTCATGTTATAACCTAATTGATTGCAGTGGGCACATCGTACTGTGTGAAGCATGCCTTTCTTCTTCTACACAAATGAACATTCTCCTTTATTTTTTCTTCTATTGAGTTTAAGCTGATCAGGAGATCTTTTGTACAATGGTGGCAGTACTATGCTTTCTACTTGAACTTTATCCCAAAAAGACATTTCGGGGAGGCTGTGGAATATGGATGCAAAAGTATATTAGTAAGCTTTCATTATAAAGTAACTAAAATAATAGTCAACAGGATCTTCTCTTAGCAAATTGCAATAGTTGCACATGCATGTACACATGGAATTCCATTTATCTACCCAACCCTCCATGTGCAGATCCACTTATTTATATCCACCCTTGCCTCTAACTTCAAAGTCAATTTTAGAACCACAAAGCACATAAGCCTTCCTAGCATCTTGCATCCTCTTTTTAATCTCTTTCAACACATGAGGCCATCATTTTGGTCCATTGTGTACTAACCAGCCTCCTTTCCTCAAATTTTTTCATCATATCTCTTATGATATGCTCAAACACCTTAGGTATAGGTCATTTTTAATCCTTTGTCACGTCATTCCTAGATTCCACCATGTTATTGTTAATATTATTGACCGAGACTATCTTAGGAAACCAAGCCCTAAACCAATTTTGCCTATAACAGTCTATGTCCTACAGTGTGATATTGTCCATTTTGGCATTGCCCATACAATGCCACATGGTCTTAAAATATGTCACATGATGTTATCCTGAACTCCCACACTTAAACCACTAGGAACACTCTCTGCTTTTCAATATGGGATTGGTTCATCCTTGTGCCTCCAGCTACAAAGCTTACTAGGTCCACGATAGTCCTCTCACAACCTCTTTGGTGGTGCCCCACCCTCTTTACTCCATAGGGTATCATCGACCAACAACCAACTTTCACCTGGTTTGTCCTTGAATCACATCTACTGGAGGGGTCCTGCTGTAATGCCATTTGTGACACCCTCAACTCTAACCAATGTGAAGTATTGTTCACTCTGGGCCCACAAATTTCATTGGCACACAAAATCTGCATAGTTTTATCCCTTTGGGCTAACTCTAGCCTAAAAGGCTTCTCACAATGATTTATCATGGTTCATATTTGAACCCCTGATCTCAAGTCATATTAGTTTTAACACTAACTCTCTTACCAATCAAGCCCAAAAGGCATCTAATAATAACTTGCCTAGTTCACACTGAACCTTGATTTCGAAACTAATATGACTCGAGATTAAGGGTTTAAGTGTGAATTATAGCAATCATTGTGAGGCACCTATTAGACTAGAGAGTTTTTCCAAATGAACTAAATCATGCGGGCTATATGTGTCAATGAAATCTAATATCCCTAAAGCAAACAATACTTCACATCAGCTAAAGTTGAGGGTGTTACAAATGATATTAGGCCACTTTCTAGCCACTGCCATGTGAGTAGATGTATTGGACTCACATCGGATGTGTAGAAAAAGAGCTCGTAGAATATGTTTAGTAATACTCAAGTCATTTTTACGTACCTTTTAGGCTAAAGAGTTGGTCCGAAGGGAAAGAGTCGTGTGTCTGAGTAGTGAGACTAAAGCAAACAATAATTCACGTTTGCTAGTGTTAGGGCTATTACAGATGGTAATAACCAAGTTGGTAAGAGAGTTGTTTTCAAAACAAATGTGACATGAGATCAGGGGTTTGAGTGTGAACTACGGCAAGTCATTATGAGATGCCTTTGGGTTAGAGAGTTGGCCCAAAAAGGCAAAACCATATGAGCTCTATAAATCAGTGGGCCCAAAGCGGATAATACTTTAAGTTGGCTAAAGTTCGGGGTGTTACATTGTCCACGTATTTTCATGATCTACTGGGTTATCTTAGATGATATTGTTCCAATCACTTTCATATTCTCTTCGAATGTACTCTTGGTGTAAGACTTTGAATTAGAAGTGTCATATAACAAATCTAGTTTTCACCACTCTTTTAAGCTCAAGTTCAGCCTAAGATGGCGCATATAGAATCAATGTTGATAGTCTATAAATACCAAGTTTAATGCCTTTAGTAATCCCTCTTTTGTCTATCAATCATGAAAGTGTTTACATCTAGTCTGAAGCATCTCAAAAGGCCAACTAAAAACCATATCCAATTCTACGTGCACTCTAACTCAACTATAACGATTACTATGGGTAAAGGTTGATTCTTCACATCTAGTTTAATGGCAAACAACAACAACCCACTATATGTACCTTTCAACCATTCCCATCTAACCCAATGCATGGCCTACAAGATCTTTTAAAGCTTGATTATAGCCCTATAAAGAAACCAATATTTTACGAAAGGTCCCCTCTCCTGTGATTACATATTTTAGCTACATTGCCTGAATCCAATCTTCTAAATGTGGCATAGTAAGAAGGAAGCATCTCATAAGACTTTTCATACGATCCATTAATTCCATCCAATGCTCTTTTGTGTCCTTTCTAAACTTTTTAATAACTCAGTTGAATACCATACTCTTCCTTAATTTTTTTGTGAAGCTCAGATGTTGTCATCTTTGGATGGCTCTGCAATTCTTCTCTCATATATTTAGAAGCTCTTGAAGTCCAAAGTAATCATGATGCTCCACAATGAAGTTTATTGAAAAGCATGTGCCATCTTATAAGACTCTAGTATACATCCTCAAACCACATTCCTTAATTTTATATCTCACTATCATAACCTGCTTGTTTCTCTTCCTGTTGGGCCATGGAAAATCCAAACAAAATCAACTGGTCGGAGTGGATCAGCCGACCAACCAGCTGATGATGCCGGCAAATCGGATGGACGGCTGCGTACTCATGGTGGCGTGGCGTCCGGCGCTGGCGACGAGCGAGTGGCGAGCGGCAGCAAAAACCCACTGCCACGACGAATGGCGAGCGAACGGCGAGCACCCACTGCCACGACTCCGGCGAGCGGACTGGCAGTGTCGGCAGCGGCGTCAGGTGCTGGCGGCGAGCGGACGGCGAGCGGAAAAAATGGGGATGCCGGAACCAGGATCCCGATGGCAGCGAGGGTTGGGTCATCAGCGACGAGGAAGACGACCCTTCGTTCATACTTTCCGGCGACCGGAGCCAGGAATCCGGCGCAGCAAACGACTGCCGGAGAAGGGGACGCCGACCAGAGCATCGTGCGCGGACTGGATCGACCGATGAACGGCCGGTCAGTGATACCGCTGTGGCGATTTGCGGCTAAAACGCCGGCCGTCCAAACCCATTTCTGCGAGATTCCGGTGACGACCAATGGCGGCAGCACCCACACCGGAATCGGCAGACGGCCACCGGACTTTTCATCGGCGCGGATCGCCCGAGTAGGCGCTAAAACGCCGCCAGCAGGAGGGACGTCCAAACCCATCTCCTCCGGCGCCGTTTTCTGACGCTGACGCTGACGTGGTGTGCGCCCGCTGATGTGGTGCGCGGCAGCTGACGTGGCGCGCGTCCACTGACGTGGCACGCGTCTGCTGACGTGGCGCGCGTCCGGTGACGTGGCGTGGAGCAGGGGCATATTTTCAAAAATTACCAAAATGCCCCCGTTGGTGGAGCAGGGGCACATTTTCAAAATGCCCAAAATGCCCCTACGTTGGAGCTGGAATCCCTAATCTATCCTACAAGTCCTAAAACCTATAAATACTCCGTCATTCCTCCTTAGAAAGCACCTTTTGCAAGGCATTTGGGGAGAGCTTTGGAGCTTCAAGGATCTTCAAAAGGCAGGTGCCTCGCTTGACACCAGTGGCCTTTGGCCACTGGTAATCCATCTGATGCCTGAGGGCACTTTATCATGGCCCCACCATGGTAC
>JAYJMB010037246.1:0-33715 GCA_036873735.1 Pouteria campechiana | reverse complement strand
GAAGACTGGTTAATGTTCAAAAGAAAATTGAGCTAGATTGCCTTGATAAATGCAAATCTGATATTCAATCAATGTTAAATTATCAAGAGTGGACTAATTTAATGAAATATGAAGCACCCTCTTCAGAGAGTTAGTCCTCATATTTTAATTCAATTGGAGAGATAGCTCTTATAATTCTTTGATAAAAGGTGTGAAAATGGTCTTTGGAACAAAACTACCATCACTAGAAGAACACCTTGGAGAAATACTAGATATGTCAACCATAGAAGATGAGGATGACCTGAAAAAGGAAGAAATTTTCAACAAACTATCTTCAACTACAGTTATACATCTCCCCATACTTATATGACAACAAAAGACTTATCCATTGAGCTCAAGATGCTTAGAAAAGTCTTAGAAAATATGTTTATACCTAAGCTTGGAGGAACAGAGCAAGTGACGACAAGTGAAGCCAGAGTTTTGTAGAAGTTGTATACCTATTATAAGGTCAGTTTACCAAACCTCATGTCCACTGCATTTGGGCACTTACCAAAAATAATAGACCACATAGCTTCATATGGTGTATTGATGACAAAAATCTTTGAGTATTTTTCTTGTTCCAGTCAATGGGGAATTACGCATATACGTGTCTACATTAAACAAATACCATGTCAGAGCAACACTTCTAAAAAGAATGGGAATCAGGTTATCAGAATATGTGGTAGAAATGATGGAAAAGAAAAGGAGAAATAGAGGAAAATGATGAAGAATAATAGAGGAGAGTGATGAAGATGAAAATTAGGAGGAAGAAGAAGAAATGGGTGAAAGAGAGCAAATAGCTGACACAAGCAGTTCCATTGTAAATAGACAATTTTCACCTCCCAGAACTTCTTCTAAAGTCACTTATCCAAGGTCTTCTGCATATTGCTTTATTATCTCTATAAGTAAAGGAATTAAGAAAGGAAGTAGGAGAACTAAAAAGAGAAGTAAAGGAAGAAATGAGAGAGTTGAGAAGAGTACAAGAAGGAATAGAAAAGATGATCGATATTCTTCTCTCGCAGTTTGACACTTCCCATCTGACACATAAAGCTGACCCCACTTCACATATTGAGGATCCATAACCCACTTTTAATATAGAAGAGTTGACTTCCATCAGATACACCACTCAGGGGAAGCCCACCCCTACTAGACCACCTACAGATCCTCATGCCTCTTAGAGATCCAATTTTTTTATTTTGTAATATCTTTTTGAGAAAAGCATAACTTAGTTGTTTTAAATATTTTGTGATCTTCATGTATCTCTTTCTCTATGAAATAGAAAATTACAAATTAAGTAAAATCAGTTTATAATATGAATGTTTGATCATGAAAACAATGCTTATTTATGACTTTAAGTTTCATGACTTTAAGTGTTTAATTATGCAATATGATTTTCCATATTCATATCGATTACATTTTGTTATGACTAATAGTCCATAATTTGCTCATTTTGCAAGAAGTACATGAGTAAGTATGAAAAATAGTGACTATTACATATTGCTTAATGTACAAACTAAAAATGGAAAACAAACCATCAATGAAAATTGTTTTGGATGTATGTGGGAATTTGTGTTGATAGAAAATAAATGTGTGTTTATGTAAATTGACTGATGAAAATCATTTCCCCAACAACTCAAGCTTCTATTAAACATAATTAGCAATAAAACCCTGATGATTGAAATCAATATTTAAAATGATTCAAGAAAATAAATTAAGAATGCTTAATCCTATTGTACAACCTGAAATGGAAAACAGAAATCAAATCTGAAAAAATATTTTGGTTATTTTTATATGTGATGATGATAATCTAAGTTCCACGATTAGCAATACTCACATCATATGATTACATGGTATTTTCACAGCTCTTTCACGAATATGAAATGTTTGAAATAGATAAATTTTGTTTGATCTATACTTGTGTTATAACAATCCATACATGCATCATAATTCTTTGGATGCTCTATAGATAGTCCATATGATTTACATCCATTTATCATGCATGACCTTGAATGTTTGAATATCTATCCATAATGAAATTGAATATTAAAATGACTATACACTTAATTCATGAGTGTTCATTGAGAACTTCTCCAACAAGGTATCAATATGTGGTATCATGAATACATTTTTCTTATTGATGTCATATTATGCTTAAACATTTAAAAGAGAAATCCTCCAGTGAAAATGATGCATAATTTGAAAAAAAGGGGGGGAGAAGTATAGCTTTTTTATGTTGACAAAAAGGGGGAGAAGTATGGAAAAGATTTGAAAGCAAGGAGAAAATATAAGGGGAGTAGTATGGAGTAAATAAAGATAAGTATTGAGATAGAGGGAAGTATGAAGTAAATATAAGTAAGGAGAAAATATAGATAAATATTTAGAAAGCCCATTACTCCTATAGTACATGGTTATTCTAAAAAAGGAGTCTTTTGTGTTCCTTTATGGGTGGACAAATAAGCAAAAGCAATAGAGGGAATATAAAAAAAAGGAATATACTTACCATATAAAAAGTATTTTCATGACTCATGCCAAGAAAAGGATAAATTTAATATGTCATGACTAGTATCATTCCCGACAGAATTACAAAATTCAAATTAGTCAAGGGGAGTTTATTATAAAGAGGAAAAATATGTCATGAGAAAACTTATAGTTCTTCATATGTCATGACTAGTACCAAATTCCACATTCTTACATATCTCTATTAGTAAGGGAGAGTTTGTTATTGAATCATTAGCATATCCTTTATTTATCTCAAATCTTCAAGTTTTGCCATCATCAAAAAGGGAGAAAATGTTGAGTCATACATGTATTGTGATGATGATTCACACATGTATAACAGATGATTTTGATAACAACAAAACTTATGTTAATGATATTGTTAATATTGGAAAACAAGAATTAGAACTATACATGTGCCTAATATATACAATTCATGTTGATCTATGTGCATAAATTATTTACTTTATAATGATAATGGTTGTATCTAAATTACACATATGTACCATTAAAACACTTTTGAAGTATTTCAGAAACTTTAATAGTATTTCAAAAAGTTATTTCTACATCCTCATAGGTCCTAAAGTAATTTTTCAGAAATTATAAGGCTTGTGCTTAAAGTAGTTTCAGAAACTCTGAAACAACTCTTTAATTCTTCAGGATCAGAAAACTCTGAAACTAGTATCCAATATAACTATTAAACCTTTAAAATTACAATATCAAATTAACTCCGCCGAAGTCATATCATAAACTCTAAAGTCATTTCAAAAATTCTAAAGAATTACTTTAGAGGCTTTGAAGTCTATACTTGATATATTTCAGAAACCTTGAAATCAATCTTCCAATCTGTTTATTCAACTATAAATTACTTCAGAAGAAAGCATATGTATTCTAATTTATATTCCAACTTCCAACAGCAAGCAAACATGCATACTTTGCTATGATTTCAAATGTTCTGCTATAAGAATAAATTATCAAAATAAATCTTTCAAATGCTTTGCTTCAAGATACATTCTTATTTGGTTATCTTCCAAAAATCTCTTGGATATCTATGATTACTTAATAAACAATCATATGATCCATTATGCAATCATCTTCTTATCATATGTTGGATCTTTTATAAATATATATAAGTATTAACTGATGAAAGAAAGAAATCATAATCGGATAAAGTTTATATAAAATATATAGATTAAAGTAAACATCCATGCTTCTCAACATATGTATATCATAAATGGATAATTATAGAATGTTTGATGAAATTCAAGGAAACATGTGTATAATTAATTAGGTATGTCTTCATAAACAGAAAAACATGAAAACATCATTAGTAAATATAAGAATAACAAACATGCCTAAATGTACCTTTCTTTATCAACACACTAATACATTATGACTATCCATGATCTACAATTTACGGAAACTCATTTGTAGATATTCATAATTTAACAATTTACTTTGACAAATGCGTTTTGATTTAAAATAAAAGATGTCAAAGTTTCAAAAAGAAGTAAAATGCAAAAACACAATTGAAGGATGCTAGCCACTTGAAGCAACCGCGTGGCAATAGAAAGTCAGATGAATCAAAAAATGAAGCACCAGAAGATAAATCGCCTAGCAAATTCTCCAATTGGCTGTGCCCATTGCCTAAGAGCACAGCTGGTATAGCAGCCGTCTGCCATACCGCCTTCCAGGAGGCAGCAAGATTCACTTAAAAGAAAATCCAAAAACTTGTCCACAGCTACTTGGCCTAGCCGCCTAGCATATCGCCTGGTGCACAACTGCTTGGACCAGGCACCTACCATACCACCTGACGATACCCAATGATCAGAAATTTGAACATTGCAAGTAACAGAAATTCTAAGCTCCTCATCCAACGATCACGTTTTCAATATCTATTTAAGGAGCACTCAAGGGACGTTTGAATAAGAAGATGGAGAGTAGAAAAGAGAATATACAAACAAGAAAAAGAGAGAAATCCTCTTGCAAATTCGAAAGGCCAAGATCTACCACTTCCATATTCCAAAAAAGATTTTATTGTTCAATCTTCTTTAAGGTCAATCTCTCCACAACATAAAGGAAGAACTTCTGCAACAAGAAGAACTGCATCTAAGATCTTCCTCAGTGCTCGATAAGAAACACAGCAAAAAGTAATTTCTTATTTCAGTTATTTCATTTGTAGAAGCTGCTAGTTAGCTTAAAAACCTGAGTTAAAGTTGTTGGTGAGCTTGTGAAAACCAACATGATTAAAAATTATTGGTTAGCTTATAAAAACCAACATTGTTAAAGTTGTTGGTAAGTTTGTAAAAACCAACATAGTGAGTTTTTGGTAAGCTCTATAAAACTAGTGTATGAGTTCTTAGTTAGGTCAGGAAAACCAAGTGTGATTCCACAGAATATTAGTGGAACCTGAGTGCAGCAAGTAAGGCTGACTCAGAGAGTGGAGTAAGTGCCAAGAGAGAGCCCAAACCACTATAAGTTGTGTTTACTCTCTGTTCTTGATCTTTCGTTTATAATCTTATTTGTTTTATCCATTGCTTCACTTTGATTAGCACACCATCATAAAAGAAAGAAAGAGATTTGATCAAACAGGGGTCAAAAAACGTAAAACCCAATTCAACCCCCCCCTCCCTCTTGGGTTCTAGCCTATCCTACCAGGACTAACAAAATCAACATAAAACTATTTGCTCTCAATCATTATAGGTATTTCATAATATATTTCTGTAGCAATGCTAACTACTTTCAAGGGAGTGGATACTTCTATCAGAGGATACATCGGGTATTTAGACAACCCAACTCTATTTACAAATGTAACAAAGATAAAAGACTAAGAGGCCCCCAAATTAAACAAAACATATTCCATGTAATTATACAAAAAGATTACCGGTGATTACGTGATCCATGGCTTGAGCTTCCTATGCATTGGTTGCTTGTACTACCATAGTTAATCAAGGTCTACATTGGTTATTCTGCCATCCAAGAACTAAATTAGGTCCTCGACCTCTACCTCACATGTGACCCCCACCATGTCCAGGTTGGAATGGAGCTTGGGAAGTTACACTTTCATTCCTTCCTTGATTAAGACAATTCCACCTAATATGACCAATCTCTCCACATTCAAAGCAAGTGAGTCGCCTTCAATGTCCCGCATCCCGTGACTGACTCGACCCTTGAATAATTTCTCTTGTCTGTCCTAAAATCAATCTAGTCGACCTTCCTCCTAGCTTTTTCAATAGTACTGGACAGTCAAATTTTAAATGTCCTAGCTTCTTACAATAATTACACATTTTCTCAGATAATATACTACCACTCTGCTCAATTTTCTGCCTGGTTTGTCGCCCCTGCTTGATTTCTCTCATGCGTCTCCTCTCCCTTAATTTAGACTATTCCTCTACCTCACATTCTACCAAACGAGTATGCTCTAAGATGTTCTCATATTGACTTAACATGAATGGGGCTAACTTCTCCCGGATATCCAATCCCATCCCTTCCTGAAATTTTTGAGTTGTTTCAGGTAAATCCATTCTGGCCCATGGCATAAATCATGCTAAAGATCTAAATTGTTCATCATATTCTTCTACAGTTCTCTTACCTTGTAATAGTGTCAAAAATTCAATAGCTTACCTAGCCTTTTCACTAGCTGGCATATATCTGCGGAGCAATCTCTCTCAAAAATCAATCCATGTCATCCCTACACCATTTCCATTTACTACCAATTTTTCAATGTGCCACCACTACTTTGTCTCATCCTCTGGCTAGTAAATCCCATATAATACCTTATGCTCTTTTGGGCATTTCATATCTGCAAATTCTTTTTCTAGACTAGCTAGCCATTCATTTGCCACACGATAGTCCCTCTGTCCTTTGAAAGTTGGAGGTTTCATATTTTGAAAAGCTTTCATATTTAAACCTATTCCTAGTTGTATTTGGGATGGCTGCCCCATCTCTAGTTCTACATTTACTAGCCTTACCCATGGCCTTGCCATCGATTGAGGCTCCTCTTCTTGCCTCCTTTGGGTTTGTACTATTTCTTGTAAGGTTTGGGCAATACCTGTCGTCATTGTCATCATAGTACCAAATTCTTGGGTCATTGGTGGAGGCGGCATAGGTGAAACTTCATCAACCCCAGGAAACGCAATGCCTAACCTATCTGCTTTGGTGGGTTCACCCTCTTAGCCTTCTTTGGGTTCAACTACTCCTCCTTTAACTTCATTTTGGGTCAATCCATCATTTCATTTGCCTTGGAGGCTTCTGCTTGATTTTCCCTAATAATAACCCCCATCGCTCGAGTCCGGGTAGTTCTTCTCAACGACACCTCTTCCACAATGGGAGCATTACCTTTATCCACTCTCTTCCTTGGTGCTATGACTGTATAAGGTAGAGTATAGGATCATATAACAACATTATTTCAAGATATCAATTCAACTTATCAATATAAAGCTTTAAATCGTATCCTATATTAACATTCCCCCATGTTTCTATATTTCTAAAAACTAAAACAATGTATGTCATTGTTTTACCAACTTCCAACACCTATGCCCTTACAGCTCTGGGACACATCCCAATTATCCTTCTACATATCAAGCATATACGCTCTAATACCACTCTATAATGCCCCACTTTTCGAGGCGCTTTATAGGTAGGAATAGGAGGACATTGTTAACTCAAACAACTATAAAAACTCTTGTGTCTTATTTACTTGTGCATTGATTAAGTGATTGAATTAGTTGCTAGAGGGATGTTTAATCCTAAAGGGGTTCAACAAAATTTTAAGTGCCCAATTCACCCCTACCCTCTTAGGCATTTGCCTAAGCTTCAGGACCAACAGGTAGGTTGTTTCCATGATAGTTGCTAGAGCCCAAACTATTCGCACACTATACCTCTTCTTTGGTTTATGATCCAATTGCAGAAGATGACTCTCCTATAATTGAATCTCCCATTGATGCCAAATTGGCTATTGCTAACTGGTAATTTAGTGATGACATTTGTGAAGTGACGGCTGTAATTGGATCCACCTCAAAACAACCATCGACTCTTCTTACCAAATTATGTTCATTGGGCCATTAGAAAGTGTTAAATGCTATGTCTCATTAGTGAACCTCCAGATGTAGCACTGTTAAGAAAAAAAAAAGAAATTGAATCACATAAAATTAAAAGAAAAGAGAAATAAAAATAAAGTAAAAAGTAAAACTCTAAATTAAAACTAGAATTATCTTGCGGTAATATTAGTGAAAAATCACAATTAAGACAATCCTCGGCAATGCCAAAAACTTGTTTGCTTGAATTCAACTACAAGTATATGATGTCAAATTTTATAGTACAATGATGAGAAAGTAATCATCTCCACAAGGATTACACATTCCAATTAATCACTAGTTATTATAGTAAATAATCCTAATTTTATTTGAAAAATCAAATAATATAAATTTAAATAATAAATATAAGTAAATGGACTTTGGTGGAAAGAAATTAAGATAAAGAAGTTCTAGGGATCGATTTCACTTATGCTTCAATCATGGTGTTTTCAACTCATCGTATACTAATCTTTTCATTGGTTTATAAATCAAGAATACTTATTTACTCAACTCTCTCTACCAAGTGCCAATCCAAACATCTATTCTCAATATTCCAATTTTGTTATCCCTATAAAAATCAAAAGATTAAGAATGTATTAAGTTCTATGATTCTTTTGAATAATTTCATAAAGCTTAAAAGATCTCCCAAGTCATCTAGAACTTCATGTTATGATACTTAGATACTATTCAAGATTACCTCTCCTGAGTGTCAAATCCCAAATATACAATTATTTAATAAATGGCCAATAAATTGAAAGCATTAAGAAAAAGGCATCACAAATGAACCAAAAGACACTCTCAATCATAGACTCTTCAATCACACCATGATATGAACATAAGATCCATCTCTCCTCTAGAAAGAGGAGTTTAGCTACTCATCATTGAATAAAAATCCTCAAAATAATCATTCAACATCATTAGAATTCGAATTCAAACTTTAATCCAAAATACGAATGATGAATGAGATGGAAAACACTAAAAGATTAGAGATTGGAGTGGTAGCAAACTCTTCCCCTTGATGTTTTATATTTGAAATCCAACTTGAAGCTTCTTCTTTCCAAAGGCTCCTTCTCCCCTTTGTTCTCATCTTTTCTCCTCTCAAAATCCTCTCTAAACGCTCCCCAAACACACCCCCAAAAGTCCCCTTTTGCCTCTCTTAAAAGCCTCCTTTTATAGCACACACATTAGGGTAAAGAAAACACCTCACACGCTCCACATGGTAGCAGAATTTTGAGTGCCATGGTAGTTGATTTAAATGCCATAGTACTTGATTATTATCTGCTAAGATTGCATTCAACATTTTTAATGTTGCGGCATTTGATTTAAATGTCACGACGCTTGACTGCTGTCCACTTAACACATGTTCCTTGTTTTGACCATAATTTTCTTATATAATCTTGGAATCATTTAATTATTGATGTATTAAAAAGATAATTTCAAGGCATACAATTGTTATGTTAAAGACATTTTCCAAATAATCCTCTATCTATGCCAAATTTTGACTACATTTGATACCATATTTTGTATTTCTAAAGTTGCTTTCAGCTAGTCTGAAGTCTGAGATAGTTGCAATGTTTAGCCATAAATTTCATGTTTGATCCCCCAAATCTTGTGATTCTTGATTTTTTAGATAGATAACATGAATTTCTAAAACTTATATGTTGAACATTTTCCTAAATCCATATCAATTGGTACTAAAAATGGCCTCAAAGTGATGCTTTTTCATACTCAGCTCTCTTTTGACATGTTTGATACCTGAAACACCAACTAACTCCATTACATATAATATTTAATCAAATGTGATTATAATCCAATAAAATTATGTCAATTGGGGATCTAAAGCATTTGAATTTAGGTATTAAAATATGATAGAATATGAGCTCATCATAACCTAAACCAGCCTCACTTGAATGGCTTATCCCTTCATTCTCATAGGAATTTATCCTAACTATATTCATCAAGACACCCCCATCCGTACTCCAACACCCTTCGAGCTAACTACATAACTAAATAAGATTTTAGAACAAAAAATGTAAAACAACATTGAGGCCTTCCAATAGTGTATAGAGAGAATCAATATAAGATCTAGTTCTCATGTTGTTGATTATCCATATCCCACGCTTGCTAAAAGGTCATACAAGGATAGTATTAGACTCATTCCTTCACCCAAGTCCATGCCAGCTTCACCATAACTTACATCTCCCAAACTAGCTTTAAACAAACAAAGTTTGAATCCCTAGCCAAACCCACTCCAATTCCAAAACCACCTCCTAGCTCCACCTCACCTCCATCTGCATAACCACCAAAACAAAACCAACCACTTTCCATTTCATCTTCCTTAGATTTAGCTACTAAGTCTAAGTCCAAACCATAATAGTCTAACCCAACAAGTTGATTCCAAATCCCCTTAACACATTTATATAACCTTTGCTAAATATCAAACTAAAATGAGAGCCAACTCTGAAACTATCCAAAAAGCTAGAACTAATCTCCAAAGTGGCATTGGTTCTCACTAAATCCGATACCCATTCCTAGAGTTTGTTGACCAACCCTACAAAAATAAGATTCAATTCCTACCAACACTTAATCCTATCCCTTTTTCACAACAACCACCACCCTAAGAACCTACCCTCATAGTAGTCGCTCCCATTCAAGCCAGATCTACCCAAGCAACTAGAGTCTTAGACCCACTTCTCTTGGTCACTCCTAAGAGATCTTGGGAAAAGGCTACTGCACCTAGGAGAAGTAGACAATCCAAACCTCCAACCTCTTCCAAACCACAAACCTCAAGCCAAGCACCTCAACCCTCTCCTTAACCAACCTCAACCTTAGCCCAGTGCTCTACCTTAGCTTCTTCCTTATCTTTTATTCCAAAAAGAATACCATGCAAGCCACAAAAACTATTGTTCTTTTGAAGTTTTCTCAACAATTTCTTCTTTTGTTTAAATATTTTGTTCTGATATTACTATAACAATCACTTTTCAATAAAATATATGTTTTTTTTTATAATTCATGATTTTATGATTCTCATTCAGTCCACTTTTGTATCATTCAATTTCCAATGGGAAGAAGGAGGGACAAACACAATTGAAATTATTGTTTCTACCAATCTCTTTTTGATTATGATAAAAGTGAGAGGAATATAGAGTCTATATCCCTTTTTATAAAAGAAATGAATGAAATATAAATAAGTAAAATTGCATATACTTAGGGGGAGCATCAAGTTAAAAAACATAGATGAAGCATCAATTTAAATTATTTTTCCTAAGTATGCTTTACAAGAGAAAGGATTACTCACATGTTTTATCGTCATCAAAAAAGGGGAGAGTATTAAATGTTGAGTCTAAGACATAGACTCCTAGCCTAATAAAGGCTTGATTTTGACAGTGAACAAACATGTGAGCGAGAATTGAAGGTACTAATAATATTGTTTCTAAGTATTACAAAATTCGAATTGAAAAATACAAGTAACACAAAAGTACCAAGAAAACAAGTCATGAACATGTTAAAAGGACTTAACTCAATCAAGAAGCAACTCAAAATAGTTCTAACATGTCATAAGACAAGTCAAGATGGAAGAAAATTTGTAAATGCCAAGCTTCTATAAGAATTTGTATGACCAAGGTGTCGGTATTATTATATTTGATTTTGATGATAACAAAACTCATAAGAAGTTTGTATGCTTAATCTCTAAACAATCATATATATGGTTATGAATTGATAAACATTAATTAACATAAACACAACCATGAATGATTAATTATACAAGCATACTTTCCTCACTTTATGGTGCCCATATAATGAACATTAATTAATCTTTACTACATAATTTTCCTAAATCATACTAAGCACCATAATTATTTAAAATTCCATATTATGTATTTAATGGAGATGTATATTATCCTTGCTTTACAAAATGATACAATCACATGAGGATAAGATACATTCTGATATTATATATGGAAGCTAACAAAGTAGCAAGCATAGAAAAGTCCAAGTGTAGTATAATGCTCATCTTTAACAGACTGCCACAACTATTTGCTATGTTCTAAAGGAGCTAAACTGATAAAAATCATGGAAGAAGAAGAAGAAAATAGAAGGTTTGGAGACAAGCAACAAAGAAGGTTGCATTAGATGCTTTCATAAACAAAAAGCAATGTGAGATAAACAAGGCTTCGAGACAATGAGTTTGTGTTATCTGTCAACCTCAATGAGAAAATTTCAAATAGACAAATGCAAGACAAATAAAGTTGAAGATGAAGCCATGGTTGAAGAAGCATAAAGTTGTTCAAAATTCAAATTATTTATATCGACCAGACAAATCTTGTCTGAGATAAAGAAAGAAGAAGAAGCTTCATCGAATATTCAGATAAAGGAAGAAAGAAGAAATTACAGCCCAAATAATCATGCAGAAAGAAGAGAAAACTTTGCCTAATCGACAAAGTTAGAATATTGGATTATTCTAAGGATAAAAAGGTAATATGAATAAAGAAGGGAGTGCAACTCATCTATGGATCAAAGGTTGTCTATTACGACAGACAAAGAATAAACCAAAGCAAAAGACGATGTAAAAGCTGCATAGAGAGCATAGACGAAGCTGAATAAACAAAGTGATGCTTGGACCAAAAAGGGACTTTAATAGACAAAGGCACGATCATCTACAACTTATAATAGACAAATACGGCATGCAAAGTATTCAGTGCAAGACAAAGCAGAACATAATTCATCTATCACTTCGTCTGTTCATATAGAAGGAGAAGTTTGTCAATTGATCTGCACTTCATCAGCGCCACTCAGAGTTAGCCTGTTATCTACAACAGACAAAGCACATACATGAATGATCGATCAACTAACAAATCTCTTGGAGGAATTTAGGCAAACAAAGAAAAGTGGGTCTATCAGTCAGTTCGACTTTATCTGCGCTATTCAAAGTTCTTCTAATACTACAACAAACAAATCACTCCTATGGAAGTTCAACCAATGAACAAACCTTGAAGAATCCATCTGCAACTTATCATAAAAAATGCAGACAGAGAGGCTGTGACTTGTTAAAGAAAAATCAACTTATGTGAGTAGCATTCAAATGGCATCTGCACTTGTGCTGACATTATGCAGACTTATATCAATCACCATTTTTGATAATAAGCGGTGTTGCAAGGTTTCCAAAGTTGTAACAGGTTAAACGAGGAACACCTTTTTAACACAGCTCATCCTCCTCTTTGAACAGCGATGTAGCAGGTTGTGGCAAAGCAAAAAGACTTGGATTCAACGACAAAAAATTCAAAATGGTCTTATTCATTCAATGTTGTTCTTGTTTCTACATTCAATGGAACTCATCTTCTCTAATGGTCAAAAGTATGAAGAGGCTATTTAAGGAGAAAATGTGAAACGATTTAAAGGTAGTGAAGGAAAGCTTTTCAAATGTGCTTGAACCTATGCAAATCCTTCCACCCATGACCAATATTTTAAACATTCAGTTATCTATTCTTGAGTTTAGACCTTCATATCCTTATGGTCATTATCTTTACATTATGGGAAGATCTTTTGTATTACACAGAGCTAAAAGAAAGATCAAATCTTCTCTTATGCTTGAGAGAAACACTATGTAAAAGTGTGTAAGTTTTCTGGTAAACTCTAAACCAGAGAGTTGTTGGTGAGCTCTAGAAAACCAATAAGTTTTCTAGTAATCTATGAAACTAGTGAGTTTCATGTTGAGCTCGTGAAAACTAAAATAGTATTGAGAGTACTATTGTATTTCCATTATCTAGGATATAGTGAAACCCAAGGTACAATTAATGTGTGTTCTTGGAAGGGTGGATGTAGGGACGGGGTCGTGAACCACTACTAAAATTATCTTGTCTGTGTGCGTATATTTGTTGATTTATTTTATTCCTCATGCATTTTATTATTTCTATTATTCATTTTATACCACAATACACAGAAGCATGAAAAGAGGATAATGATCTAATAGGGGTTAAGCAATGAATTTTTATTTACCCAATTCACCCCTCCCCTCTTGGGTTAAGACATCCTTTAGGAATCTACAAGTGGTACTAGAGAGAGCTAGATAAACAATTCTAGTGATCCATTTTGGCTTACCCAACTATGTCATCCTCTATTTTCTTCAAAGAGTAGTCCATCTCTCATCTTCTGAACTTTTGATAGATTAAACTGGATATAATGGAAAAGGACATTGGAAACATTTCTTATGGCTAAATGATTTTCATCTATGAAAAATTATCTGTATTGGCATATATAAGGATGAAATGAGAGCAAAGCTAAAAATGTTGAAAAATCACTATATGCTCTCTGTCCCACCATTTGTCTTATGAATTGATATGAGAAATCTTAGATAAACCAAAGACAATTAATAAGGGGCAAAAAACACTTGGCACTCATACAATTTAGACTAACTTGAGTGCAGGAAACATGTGAAAGAAGAAAATATACTCCTGAAGAAGAAGAAAGAGAAAGGAGACTTGGTCTAAAGAAACTAAATAAAGATATGATGAAATAGTAATTTTCTTCAAAATAAAAAGTAAAGGTAAGTGCAGGTATGATACTCAAACTTAAATGCTCTTACTGAATATGCCATTATCTAAATTCTAAAATTTTACTTGCATATTTCCTTCAGCCCATTCTTTTGTTAAAAAGTATTCATGCTCAATCCTTTAATTAATTAATTTTATCTATTTATATATCTTTGCTTTTAACATTCAATTATTCATATGTCTTTAGAGACAAATTTACATTATTTTCTTTTGAATTTTACTTATTTTTTTGGTTCATTCTTTTAAATTTAAGTTCAATCTCTCACTTATGTACTTCTATTTACTTAACGTTTGTAGAAACAAATTCATTCATTACTCCTAAGGTAGTATATCTCTGAAGAAATAAATTTAACTCATTCTTTTAATCATATCTCAAGTTTAATCATTTATATCACAATAGAAATGTGAATATTCTTACTTGTAGAAATCAAGTTTTATTTTTTATATCTTAATATTTCATTTGAATATTTGAAAACTAGAATTAATAGTTAGAATTTTGTCTGAATTTCCTTCAGTTGTATATAGATTAAAATTGAATTCTAAAATTATGTTTACTTGTTTCTGCATATTCATTTATTCATTCACTTGCTCATTACTTAAAAAACATATTTAGAATTTTGATTACTTAGATAATTGTACATTGATAGAAATAAATTTTCATAGTTCCTTTTGTGCATATCCATTCACTCATGTACATACATAGAAAAGATATATAATTCACAGTAGGACTAATAAAACTTTGAAAAATATAAAGTAAAACTTTCAAGATAATCAAAAAGAAAAATAAACATTCAAAAAATAAACAATAAGAAAAAACTTGAAAATAAGAATTTCTAAAAGACATATAACTAAAAGAAAAATAAAATGACAAAAATGAATGATTATGCTTAAAATCATTGCACAAAAAGGAAGAGTAATCCAGCCATACGGTTAATTGTGATTTACATCTATGCTAGCTCAAATAAGTCAATCCTTGATTAAAGCAAGTATTTATCGTGACTATTTGTGAAAACTGCTTTAATTCATTAGCTTATTACTCTACATATTATTATGATTAAAATGATTCTTTGTGCTGATATATTGGCAATGTATGTCCACATCAATTTGAACTCATTAACGAAGAAATAGTGCAAAAATATTTTAAGTGTATGCAAGAAGGCTTGAGTTAAGCATAGAAGAAAGTCAATAATGAAAAATCAGAATTTTCTTCAAAGTCAACAATGAAAAATCAGAATTTTCTTCTCAGCACACAAATTCAAGCAAAAAAGCCTACAAGTTCAAATCTTGAATGCAAGAAAATGATTGAATAAATCAAAAACCATAGGCCAAAACAACATCAATCTTCAGATGAAGCATTAAGGGCTTGATAGCAGAAGCTAAATTCTTAGTGAAGAATGATAACAACACTCATGAACTTAAATGAGAAAACTATGAAGAGAAGCACCAAAAGAGATAAGTTATCAAACTTGAATATATTTTTTTCATTACTATATACTCTAAATGCCTCTGAATGAACTACATTGGATTTGAATTAAGTCAAGTTTACTGTTTTGAGCTAAATCATGTCGAAAATCTAAATAAACCTGAAAATAATGAAAACTCTATCATTATTACAGTCCTAATGCATTATCGAGCCTATTTGGGAAACTTTACATTTTAAGGTCTTGAATAGAAATTCCATTCCTGGTCATTCCTTCTGTAATAATGACTATAGGCTTGATCTCACATAAAGAACCTAAATTAAAAATTATAAAATTATAAAGATAATAGTCATAACCATAACATACAGGAAGCTAAAATAAATTATCTTAGATTAGTAAAACAAAACCCTTAACATTAACAAAATCCAATTTATAAGATAAACATTAAACATTCAAAACACCTACCTTCATAAAATATTAACAACCAGATAAAACTATGATTAAGTTCAAGACATTTTGCAAAGGAAATTAAAAAATAGTTAATCTTTTAAAACTTCAATAATAGCCAATAACTCTGTAATTCTATCCTAAGTCTCAGATAATTCTTTCTCCAAAGCCTTAATTCTATCCTTGATCTCTCCATAAGCTATACATCGGCCAATCAAAAGAAGATCTATAGAGACACTTATCTTCTTAGAAAACTTTAATTCCTTCTTCAATTGTCTCACCTCTTCTTCTAAAAAGTGAAGCTGACTATTTCCCTCACTTATCTCTCCCTCCATTGTTGCCCGAATGTTAACCTTGTGTATTGTCTATCCAACTAAATATCATAAAATACGAAGGTCACAACTAGTTTTCAAAAGACATATAAAATTTATTAAAGTAATTATTTAATTGACAGCCCAAAAAGGAAATAAATCTCACATTTTAGAAACCCAAACAGGACAAAATAGGATCATGCATTATCACTATTAAACAATGATGAATAAAAGATTATAGAACATGCACATCTAATATTTAACCAACTATAAGAATGATTCTATAAACAACATAAATCACTACACTTAAAATTTCATAAAAGACCAGAACATTTAAAATCACAAATGTAAGTACAAAGAGCTGTAGTATTACATATAAAGAGTTCAGATCAAAAGGTAAAAACATTTAATCAGCTAAAACATTAACAACTGCTTCTAACTCTTTCACTCTCTAGTGAGCCTTGGCCAACTCTGTCTCCAAATGTTTAAGGCGCTCTATGGCCTCCATATATGCCATGGAGTTTCTAGTTAAGGGACGAGTAAAATGAAGATTACTACCCCTAACAGAAGCCAAATCAATATTCAATTGCTTAATCTTATCTTGCAAAATCAAATTCCTCTCTATAACCTTAAAAGCGACATCATTATCACCTTGAATCAATTTCACAAAACAACTGAAAGATGCCATGATTGCCTTGGCAAGCACTAAAGAGTCATCTCTTCCTCCTATTCCCTCTAAGCAAGAAAAAAGAAAGATGAAAGCTTCTCTGCTTCCTAAGTAATCTGTCGACTCCACCATTAATACCTCCAACTATCACTCCTGATAATATTGATAGATAGTCATTAATTACAAGAAGATGCACATTAACAGTAAATTATGCATTATCACTACATTTGCATGAAATCACTATGCTTACATTTGGCATATTAATGTGATTTTGATGAATAATACATGCTTAATTGATTAATGTCTGATTATTGCTTGTTATAAATAAGCATCTTGTGATAATGAAAATGTTTAATTATCAAAATGTTTAGAAGATGTTTAATATGGTTGTTATCAATATGGTCATTACATTAAATCATTTCATGAGAGGGAAAATTATCGGGAAATAATTAAGAAAACAAAAAGGGAGAGTGAAATAAACTTAAAGGATGAAAGCAATATGTTTATAAGAAAATCTTTTTGATTATGACAAAAAGGGGGAGAAAAATATGAGAGACTTGTAAGAGTAATGGTTAGAGTTAGGAAAATGATAACAGGGTCGAACCCAGAGGATTATATAGGTTGGATATTCAGGGGGAGACTAAAGGAAAAGTTAAAAAAATTCCTAATTTTTCAACAAGTCCATAAAGTTTTGTCATTATCAAAAATGCGGATATTGTCAGTATTATTATATATGATTTTGATGATAACAAAACTCATAAAAATTTTATATGCTTAATCTCTAAACAATCATATGTATGGTTATGAATTGATAAACATTAATTAACTTAAACACGACCATGAATAATTAACTATACAAGCATACTTTCTCACTTTATGGTGTGCACATAATGAACATTAATTAATCTTTACCGCATAAATTTGCTAAATTATAATAAACACTATAATTACTTAAACTTTCATATTATGTATTTAATGGAGATGTATATTATCTTTACTTTACAAAATGATACAATCACATGAGGATAAGATACATTATGATATTATATATGAAAGCTAACAATGTAGTAAGCGCAAAAAATTTCAAATGCAAGGTAATGATTGTCTTTATCAAACTGTCACAACTTATCTGCTATGTTCCAAAGGAGCTAAACTGATAAAAATCAAGGAAGAAGAAGAAAAAAATAGAAGGTTTGGAGATAAGTAATAAACAAGATTGCATTAGATGCTTCCACAAAAAAAAGCAATGTGAGACAAATAAGGCTTCAAAGATGCACTATAATGAGTTTGCATTGTCTGTCAACCTGAATGAGAAAATTTCAAATAGACAAATATAAGACAAATAAAGTTGAAGACAAAGCCATGGTTGAAGAAGCATAAAGCTATTCAAGAAATTCGAATTACTACACCAACCAAACAAAGCTTGTCTGAGATAAAGAAAGAAGAAGAAGCTTCATCAAATACTTAGACAAAAGAAGAAACAAGAAATTGCCACCCAGATAATCATGCACAAAGAAAAAAAAACTTTTGTCTAATCAATAAAGTTAGGAGATTAGATTAGTCTGAGGACAGAAAGGCAACATGAATAAAGAAGGGAGTGCAACTTTAACTGAGCCAAGATAGACAAACCAAGAATGAAGAAATAAAGAAGTTGCAAGAATAAACCCCTTCTGTTACTCAAAGTGTGTAGAACGGTTAAAGAACTTCACCTCGTCTGCGAATCAAAGGTCATCTGTTACAACAAACAAAGAATCAACCAAAGCAGAAGACAATGTAGAAGTTGCATAGAGAGTATAGACGAAGCTAAATAGATAAAGTGATGCTTGAACCAAAAAGGAACTTCAACAAACAAAGGCATGGTCATCTAGAACTTACAATAGACAAATAAGACGTGTAAAGTATTCTGTCCAAGATAAAGCATAACATAGTTTGTATATTGCTTATATCAAACTTTATCTGTTCGAGCGAGTCAAAATATGCTTCATTTGCCACCTTTAACAGACAATGAGAAACAAAAGAAGAAAACCACACTTCGTTTATTAGTGCAAGACATAGCAAACTTCGTTCGTAACCTCCAACAAACAATGAAAAATACAACCTGGATATATGTATACATATATGTAAATAATTTGCATTTTTATGTCTCTTCTTTGGTGAGTCCTTCATGCTTTTCTAGTTAGCTAACCAAAGACCCCATTACAACCTTAATAAGACCTATTGAGTCTTGGTGATGAGTTATTAAAATTAGTAGAGAGTAATGAGAAAGATGAGCTTATGAAGTAAATTAACAAACTTTTACAGTCATAGAAATTTATCTAAGTCACAAATGGATATACCTTTTGCACATAGATAGGGAATCAAGAGTGAGATTCGATAATTCTAGGGTTGAAAATATGGACCTATAGTGCATTTTGAGATTTTTCTCTCAAGTTATATGCATGCGAAGTCATTTTGATATCACTGAAAATTGAACCTAACTGATGCTATATATTGTTTTTGGTAAAACGTTTTGTGTTGTGTGTTCATTTTTTGTTTTGTTTCATTTTGCTTGAGGATGATCAAAAGATAAGTTTGAGGGTGCTTGATAAGTGAATTCTATTCACTTATATCATGTCTTTTTAAGTTAACTTGTAGTTTATTCTTGAGCCATGTCTAGTTGATTTATGTTATTTTTATTTGTGTTTATTTTTAGGGACTTGAATGTGGAGAATGTAATTAAATCATGTAAAATTAACAAAGAGGAATGATGAAATGCAATGAACTAGAAGTAAGATAAGAAATGGTTGAAAGCAACCAGATGTCGCAACACCAAAATCCAGTGCCACAACATTCAACTTGAAGAATGCAAATTGGCAAACAGAAGTATGGATGCCGCGACATCAAAAGTGAAGAAATATTGAATTGGGAAGACAACAGCTAGATGTCACGGCATCCTACATGATTTTTCAATGAAGATGGTATGCCACAATCAGATGTCATGGCATCCAACTGAGTTTTTATCAAAACTTGGTGTCCAACAGCTAGATGTTGTGGGATTCACATGAGCAATCTCTTTTCAGTTTTTTTGCAGCAAATGTTGAATTTGTTGCAAGAGGGCTAAACCCTAATAATGGAGAAACACATCTTTAGGGTCTTGGGGGCAAGGGTTAGAAGCATCAACACACAAGATTGGATTGGAAGCTTTCTTACAAGAAAGTTGACAAAAGAACTAAAGAGCAGAGAGCACTATGTGGAAAAGCTTATTCTTTGATCTTTGTTTATTATTTTTCACTCATTCTCTTTTCTTGATCATGTTTAAGACAATGTGTATGGTTTATTTTAATTGCATTATGATCTAGATTCATTATTTTAGGGGAACCATGTAGCTAGATTATGATTGTTTAGTTTCATCCTGTTTAATGTAACTCTTTGCTTGTTCATCATCTATGTTGAGTATTTAATCTGATTTTAACGCTTGTGAAAGAATTTTGGCCCTTTTAACGTGATTTGTGATTCGATTTAAGGCTGATAAGTGATAATCAAATTATAACATAATTAATCACCATAAGGTTGTCATGATGATAGGATATCCATGAGGAAAATCCATGAGGCTTATGAAACATTATGAGTTTCTTGGTCTTAATGCATCTTGGTTAGTTTAGAATTTTCACAGATATGTAGGAAATTTGCTAACTAGGATAGGTTTTATAACTTAAGAAAGAACAACAATTAAACAAGACAAATTCATTATCAACATAGGAATAAACATTGATTGATTAAAACAGGTGAAACTAAATTGGATTAATCCGGTGAACTCATGAACCCCTAGATGTCTCAGCCATTGATCTCTTTTGTCTATCTAGATTCTGCACCATTACCAAAGTCTACTAGTTTATATTTCCTTTCTTTCCATCTTTTTACCACATTTTGATTTTTCAAACAAAATTCAAAGTTAGAGTAATTTGGTACTTGGTACACATAGTCCTCATGGGAACGATCTCTTACTAATACTTTTGTAATGCCCCGCCTTAGGGCCTATGCATTTTACAATCACCCTGCCATTTTGCCATTTCTAAGGAAAATATTTTGCCAAAATTTTGGTAGAGTCTACCCTAAAATGTAATCAACTATACCTATGCATACATTTATTTTATACAACTATAAGTTTAATAATCATAAAATAATAGTATTAACCACAAAATTCACACTGACACCCACAACTACTTGTCCAAGACTAGAACCAATCATGATGACAATCTACTTTCCTAGAATAATACATTTACAATCACAATAATATGGTTAATTCACTACGATATGTCATACACTTGATTATAAATCATATGAAATATTTTGAATACAATCATCATTATAGAATTACAATCACTATACCATAAAAAAATATATCTTCCAATCTTGCCTCTTAGCCCCATTCCATAGTTGGGATTCTTTACCTAACCTGCCAACTAAAAATTTAAATAAGAAGGCGTGAGTCTGAGCAACACAATAAGTAAGCATGGTTAATAAATAATAAAAAATAAAAAATCACATGTTCTATGCCAGAACATGACTGCAAAATATTAAAGTCATCACAACATGAATATATTTTCAGGAGGCTCATGTCCTAATCAGTTCACTACAATACTCTATGCCCTTCAAGTGTATACAACCATAACCATAAGCATGCCCTGCAGGCACTTCACATTACATCATTTCTATCATACCATTAATTCCAATACGAACCACAAAATGCTTCACATTTCATCCATATACATAGTCATTCACTTATCACAACAAGGTCCCCACTAATTCCCCATACACAATGATGGGATATCCTACATCCCACTTGCTTAAACACCCATACCTAAGAATATGTATTATTATACACAAAGACATGGGTTACTTCTATGCCCAACAATCATATGCTCATATTATAAATAAATACCAATTAATTCAATTCAAGGGATACTCTTTATTCACAACATTCATATGTTCACAAAATCAAATAAACATCAATGTTTAGGAATTCACATGATATCCACTATCCCCATCCATACACAGATGTTAGGATTCAATCAAAGGGATAACTTTTATCCTAATACATTCATTCAAACCAAACAAGGGGCCCCTACTTACCTGCATGAGGAACCACTGCATAAATCCTCATCAATTTTCTTAACTTTTCATCTATGCTCAATAATCTTATCTCAATAATCTTATAGGGTTATCTCATTTGATTTCTTTTCATTTCTAACCAATTATAACCCATAATAAGAGTAATCAATCACATTACCATCCTCATGGAATCATTTCATCAACTACTCAACACATTCTCACGGTCACAATCAAACCCCTTTTACATATAATTTATGGCTCATATGGGCATTTCATCGAACAATGTATATGCATCATTTAAATTATAGTACTTCAGTAAGTCTCTCAAGGAAATTTTATTTCCTACCATATATACTCATCATACAAGATGATTAATAGTCCCATAATAGTAAAAATAGTCTAAGGCTTTAATTTAGCCAATTTATGACTTAAACACTTTATACCCAAAAGCCCTTTTTAACCTCTACTTTGGTCATAGTCCAATTCAAAATTCTCATTCTTAAAAAAGTTCCAATTCACCATAGTCAATGAATTATACCTTTCCTCAGCATGATTAATACACATAAGCCACAAAATTGGGGGGAAATTAATATTCATGGATTGGGCAAAACCCTAGCTTAATCCAAAGCATGATTTCTTATGTCCAAATCATTTAAAAATCACTATAATTAAGGAATTTATCATTTTTCCCATGGAAATTACATCTAAATCATCAATTTTCCCAATTTCTACTATTCATAAAACCCTAGTTTATATAAAATTCAAATTCGATTGAGGGAAAACAACTTGCCATGATATTCAAGCATGAATTCCACTCATAAATGCGAATCCAAGCTCAAGACTCCAAGCAACTCACTCCAATTGCCAAAAATCGGATTGTCTTCCATTTCCCACCATCCAAATTCCTAAAACCCAAGCTTAAATGCATGCATGAGTGATCCTCCACCTAAATCATCATGTTTTCTAGCTAAATAGGCAAGAAATTAGGCATTATAGGGTCTAGGGCATGGTTTTGGGGTGTGGGAAGAAAATGGGATGGACAGGAATGAAAAACAAAATGGGGTCATCTTTAAAAGTTGAATTTTTTCGCTATTCTAGCACACCATCGAATCAATGTCATGGCATCATAATTTAGTATCACAGCACTTGCTGGATGCCCTTAAAAATTGCCTCGCTAAAGTGATGCCATGAAATCAGATTTGGATGTCATGGCTTCTAGTCCTAGTGCCACGGCATCCACCTGCTAGATGCCAAAACCTCCTCTCTTCTAAAATAATGCCATGACATCCATTTCTAATGTCGTGACACTAACCTACTGCCACCTATTTTAAGGATTTTTCTCCACTTTAAAACTTGATTTTTCTCATGTATTTAACTCCTCCTTAATCATGACATATGAACTAAATAAAATCATCTTAAAACACATAATAATGTCCTCAAATTGCTAGATCATGTCATTTAATCACTTATTCTCATATATATACAATTCTTCCTGTAGGAATCATTTCAATTAGCATAAAATTCATATATATATATGCATTTTTGAACATTTTTTTGCATATCACATCATCATCATAATTAATGAACAAAATTTTCCTCACTTTTTAACACACTGGGTGTTACAACTTTATTACTTGTTGACGACACGTGCACTTGCATTGGAAAATCTGTAATAGCCAACAATGATCCGAACAACCACATTGATGCTTTTCTTGAGATTTGTTATACCATTAAATATAATTGAGTGTTTGATGATGCAATCAGGTTGAAATTATTTCCATTTTCTCTTAGAGATAAGGCTAAAAGTTGACTTTCTTCTCTTCCTACAAGATCCATTACTACATGGGATGCTGTGGCTTAGAAATTCCTTAGTATAATTTCCCTCCTACAAAATCTGCAAAGATGTGTAACAATATTATAACTTTTATGCAGATGGACAACGAATCACTATATGAGGCATCAGAATGATTCAGGACTTGATGAGGAGACGCCTACATCATGGACAACCCATATGGATGGCAGCGCATAATGCTAGAAGAATCTTACTAACTATTGGAGGAGATGATATCTAATAGTTATCAATGGCCTACTAAGAGACTACCATTGAGAAGAGCAATTGGATTGCATGAAGTGGATGCTCTCACTGTACTCACTGCACAATTTGAAGCACGGAATCGAAAGATAGACAACACGAATGCTTCAACCATGAAAGTTCAGAGAGTGACGTGTGAATTTTGTGGAGAAGGACATGCTAGCATAGAATGTCAGGTAGGTAACACTTTTGCACAACCTAGTGAAAATACTAACTTTTTTGAAAATTTCAACAAGCAACAAAATAAACCCTACAATAATACTTACAATCCAGGGTGGCGCAATCATCCCAACTTTTAATGGAGTAATCAAAATACGATGAGGGCACCTCTGGGATTCAAGGAACCAAAAGAGAGGAAGTCTAGTCTGGAAGATAGAGTCACAAAACTTGCTAGTAGAACTTGAGATTTCATGAAAAGCACAAACATGAGGTTGCAAAATATCACTCAGAAACCAAGAGGCATAAATCAAAAATCTGGAGATGCAAGTTGGACAGTTGACAAATCTATTGCAAGGAAGATAACAAGGTTCTTTACCTAGCAATACAAAGAAAAATTCAATTAAGAAGGTAAAGGCTATAACTCTGAGAACAGGTAAGCAAGTGGGGGAAGAAAATGTTCAACAAGAGGCTCCCAAGGAAAAACAAGAAGAAATTGCTGAACAACTTAAAGAGGCAAGAAAGAGCAAACTATTTCCAGATAATCCCAAGTCATATGTGCCTCTAATTCTATTTCCTCAAAGACTCTAGTAGCATAAGATAGATAAGCAATTTTTAAAATTTTGGATGTATTTAAAAAATTGCATATTAACACTCCTTTTACAGATGCCTTAGCACAAATTCCAAGCTATACAAAATTCTAGCAAACAAGAGGAAGCTTGAGGATTATGAAACTGTGAAGTTGAATGAAGAATGTTCATCCATCTTGTAAAACAAACTGCCACAAAAGGTGAAAGATCTAGGGAGTTTCACTATCCTTTGCACTATTGGGGATTCTTATTTTGAAAAGGCATTGTGTAAATTGGGTGCAAGGATTAACTTAATGTCATTTTTTGTTTTCAGGAAATTAGGATTGGGAGAAGTGAAAGCAACCATAGTGTCACTTTAATTAGTTATTGCTCAATCAAACATTCAAGAGGTATTGTGGAAGATGTTTTAGTAAAGGTTAACAAGTTTATCTTTATTGAAGATTTCATAATTCTTGATATGGAGGAAGATCGTGATGACCACTTATCTTGGGGCAACCTTTCTTAGCAATAGGAAAAACTCTTATCGATCTTCAATAGGGAAAGTTAATTCTTAGATTCACTCAAATAATGTTTTTTAGAAAAGTGTTGTTGAAGATCCACTTAAGGCATGCCTAACTCAACCAAGCAACAGAGAAATTAGGAATGAGGAGATAGAGGAATATGAAAAGTTATGGAGGTAAACCAACCATGTTCAAAGCAATAGTCACCCAAATTCGAGGAATTGGGACAACTCAAACCTTTACCTTCTCACTTGAAATATGCTTATTTAGATGAAGTTTCTTCTCTACCAGTAATTATTTCTTCTACTTTGATAGATTTGATGGAGGTGAAACTACTAAGAGTGTTGATAAAGCACAATGGTGAAATTAGATGAAAAATTATAGACATCAAAGGAATCAGCCATTCACTTTGCATGCACAAAATTCTAATGGAGGATCAATACAAACCCACCATCCAACCTCAAGGGCTTTTGAATCCAAAGATGCAAGAAGTGGTGAATGTTGAGGTGATCAAGCTACTTTTTGCAAAATTCTATCATATTTCTAACAGCCCATGGGTGAGTCTGATGCTAGTTGTTCCAAAGAAAGGAGGTATGACTATTTAGAAAATTGACAACAATAAATTAATTCCAACTAGAACAGTTATTGGATAGCATTTGCGTATGGATTATAAAAAATTGAATGATGCCACTACAAAAGATCATTTTATTTTACCATTCATTGATCAGATGTTGGAAAGAGTTACAGGGCATGAATTCTATTACTTTTTGGATGGTTACGCAAGTTATAATCAGATTTCCATTGCATAAGAAGATCAAGAGAAAACCATTTTCACTTGTCCCTATGGTACTTTTGCTTTTAGGAGAATGCCCTTAGGTCTTTGTAATGCACCAACTACTTTTCAAAGATGCATGATAGCCATTTTTCTCAGATATTGTTGAGGAATATATTGAGATTTTCATGGATAATTTTTCTATTTTTGGCTCATCATTTAATGCATGATGGAATAATTTGGCCTTAGTGTTACAAATATGTGAAGGAATTAACCTTGTTTTGAATTGGGAGAAGTGTCACTTTATGTTGTAGGAAGGAATAGTGCTTGGACATAAGATCTCTGGAAAAGCCATAGAAGTTAATCATGCCAAAGTGGAGGTCATTGAAAAATTGCCTCCACCAACATCTGTGAAATTTGTCAAAGGATTTCTGGGGCATGCAGGATTCTATAGGTGGTTCATCAAGGACTTTCCAAAAATTGCTTGACCCATTTCTAATCTCTTGGCTAAGATGCATCATTTGACTTTTTGGATGATTGCTTACAATCTTTTAACATGTTTAACGAAACGTTAGTGTCTGCACCAATCATGGTAGCACTAGAATGGGATCTACCTTTTTAACTAATGTGTGATGCAATTAATTTTGCAATAGAAGCTGTCTTAGGATAACAAAAGAATGGAATTTTTCAAACCAGTAGAACCTTATCATGAGCTCAATTGAATTATTCAACAATAGTAAAGGAACTTTTTGCAGTAGTTTTTTCTTTTGATAAATTTCATTCTTATTTGATTGATTCGAAGGTGATTATTTATTCTAATCATTTGCTCTGAAATATCTACTTGAAAAGAAAGAAGTAAAGCCCAGGTTGATTAGGTGGATTCTCTTATTGCAAGAATTTGATTTGGTGATCAAGGACAAGAAGGGGACTAAAAATTTGGTTGTAGATCACTTGTCAAGAATTCCAACTGCAAAACAAGAGGAAACACCAATTCTAAGAGAGTTCCATGATGAGAAGATCTTTCATATCAATACCACATAGATTCCTAGTATGTTAATTTTGTAAACTATTTGGCAAGTAATGTTCTACCCCCTGACATGTCATTTTAACAAAAGAAATTTTTTTCCTAATGTTAAACATTACTTTTGGGAAGAACCTTTCTTGTATAAGGTTTGTGCAGATCAGGTGATAAGGAGATGTGCTCTAGAGGAGGAAATGGTAAGTATTCTACACCATTGTCATGATACAGAGGCAGGTTGGCAATTCAGGTTCCACCAAAACTACAACTATGGTTTTGTAATCTGGTTTTCACTAGCCCAAACTTTTTAAATATGCACACAACTATGTAGTTTCATGTGATAGATGTTAGAGAATGGGAAATATCTCTAGGATAAATGAGATGCCCTTAAACAACATTCTTGTATGTGAATTATTTGATGGCTGTGGTATTAATTTCATGGGACCATTTCCTTCTTCTTATGGGCATAAATACATTTTGGTGGTTGTAGAGTATGTGTCTAAGTGGGTAGAATCGATAGAACTATGAACAAATGATGCTAGGGTAGTAGTTAATTTCTTGAAGAAAAATATTTTTACACAATTTGTCACACCTAAAGCAATCATCAATGATGGAGAATGCATTTTTGCAATAAATAGGTTGTGGCACTTCTGCATAAATATGCAATCACACATAAGATTGCAACTCACTATCAACCTCAGACTAGTGGCCATCTAGAAATTTCAAATAGGGAAATCAAAAAGAATTTTGGAGAAAACTATGAATGCCTCTAAAAGGACTAGTCAGTGAAACTTAACGATGCACTTTGGGCTTATAGGACTGCAATCAAAACTCCAATTGGGATGTCTTCTTTTAGGTAGTGTTAGGAAAGGCTTGTCATCTACCTAAGGAATTAGAGCATAAAGCATATTGGGCACCAAAATTTCTAAATTTTGATAAGTAGCTTGTTGGAGAAGGACGATTGCTACAATTGAATGAGTTGGATGAACTTTACAATGAAGCCTACAAAAATTCTAAGATATAGAAAGAGATCGCATGATAGGCACATACTATGAACAGAGTCTGAAATTGGTCAAAAAGTGTTACTCTATAACTCTTGTCTTAGACTTTTTTCTAGTAATCTATGGTTCAGATTATCAGGACCTTTGACAGTCACAAAAATGCTTCCTTTTGGGACAATTGAAGTCACACATGATACCAAGGGGACAATTAAAATAAAGAGTCAATGTCTGAAACATTACTTTGAAGGAAGATTTGACAAATAGAAGTTTTTCATAGACCTGAAAAAACCAACATAAGGAAGAGACAAAGTCAAGTTGAGGACTATAAATAAGAACAAATTCTCCTTCCTCTCTTTTAAGATTTCTAGTTCTGTTCTATTTTATTTTATAGTATTTTGTTTTTCTTTTTGCTGAGTTTCTATTTAGCTTTCTTGATCTCATATAATCTCTCTTAGCAACCATCAACAGTTTAATCAACTCTTATCTACCATCAAAGGAGAAAACATGAATGAACTATTTCTTTTGTGAAGTAGATAGTTCATATATGCATATTCTTAATGTTGAAAACATAGCATCACTCCATTTAGGTAAGCCCTTGATCTTAACTTTCATTTATTCTTTCACATTACGGATAATGCTCAATTTAATTTAAAACTGAATAGGATTCTTTCTTAATGATCAATAACATATGCTTAGTTTTTTATTGTCATTAGACATGATTTAGAAGGAAGGACAAGCGCTCCCTTGTGACTTAATGTTTCTTGTGATAAGTCCTTTTTTATGATTGATGAAATTTTCATTGAGAACATTAAGTCATTATCATGTGAAGTGTATGTGGATTAGTTGATAATGTTGTAAATTCAAGACATATTTTGATTAACATGAGCAGCTAGAACTTGTTTGATTATCCCTCAAGGTGAAATCTTAGATAACATGTTTACTTGGAAATGATTTAGGCATTCTTTAATCAATTTGAACCTTTCAAGCTAACCTAGAACATCCAGTTACTAGTGTCCCTATTAAGCCTTAATGAAAGAATGACATATACAAAGCATTTAAAAGACTACCATTTAGCTTTTCTTTCTTTAGCCTCATCATTTAGACCCTTTTAGCTTGACCAATTAAGAGACATAATCTATACACATGGTTGTTAGAGAGGTATGAGTGAAGCAAAAGAATATAAGTTTGAGAGAATTGAAAAGAAAAATGCCACAAGGAAAAGAAAAAAGACAAAGAGAAAATAAATAATAAGGATTCATCTTTCAATTTAGGAGATCACATCCTAATAAACTTAAAAGAAAAAAAAGCAAGCTTGGGGTGTTGTAGTAATATAGCCCATTAATAAAATAAAAAAAATAAAAAGTTAAGAGAGTGAACATTCATGTGCAATTCATTTATGATCTCTTACTTTTTGAATCCTTATTCATTTTCTTTATTAGCCTAACCTAAGGCCCCATTACAAGCATAATAAAGACCTATTGATCCAAGTGGATGGAGTTATCTACATTAGTGGAGAGGGATTATGAAAAGTAAGCTTATGGAATATTTTATGGAGATTATTAGAATTACTAGATTTGCATATTATTGATTGAAACATATGCGTGTAGCATGAGATTGACAAAGCACACACACATTCTCACTTTATGAAGGGATTGATAACTTATAAGTTTAATGAGATTACTTAGCAAGTGTCTTGAATGAATTCTAAGTTATGTGCACATGTGTAACTTGTCTAGCATGTTCTTGATTAATTAAGAGAGACCATCCTAACTGTTTCATGAGTTCCATTACTATTTTGCTTGAGGATGATGAAAAAATAAGTTCGAGGGTATTTGATAAGCTTATATTTAACCATATTTAATACTTAAATTTACATATTTTGGATCCTCACTTAACATAATTTTATTGGTTTACAATCAAATTTTATAAAATATTACACCTAATGGAGTTAGTTTTTGTTTCAGGCAACAAAACATGTTAAAAAGGAGTTGAATATGACAAATGTGTCACTTGTAGCTAATGTTTGTCACATATGGAGGCTGATTGGAAAAAGTGTTCAAGTTTAAGTTGTATCCCTTGAAATTATCTTTCTAACCCGTCAACAATCATATGATTTTGATATCATATGAGAAAGTTATGGTTGAAATACCAAACCTATGTTTGGTGGGCAATAAGACTAGCATCAAGGCACCAAAAAGTGGCATCGTGGTGCCAGTACAAACAAAAATATAGCATTTTGGGCAGCAAATTTTTGTTTTGTTGCACTAGTATGGTGCATATGGGTGTTTTATTTTTAATAATTTTATGTTGTTTTGCATAAGGGATGATTTGGAATCCGTATGGAAGTGTAAAATGACCCTAATTAGGGTCATTTAAGGAAAAAAACACAAGAGAGAATGGGGGGCATGTCCAAGGAGATTTGGAGAAAGCATCTAGGGAAAAGAGTTACACAATTTTCATATTCATTTTCTTTTAATTTAGTTCATCTATTGTATTTAAAATCAACTTTCATATTAAATTCATGAAAACATTTGTTAATCCTTTTGTTGGTTTTAAGTCAATTATGATGTTCTAAACTTCTTTTATCTAGGGTGAGATGGATGCCAACAACTGATCTTGTGTTAATGTTTGACTTTTGATTTAGATTATCTTCTTCCTCATTGTTTCTTCTTTTCTATGCTTATTGTGTGCATATGATTAGATTCATAATTTGTGATTGAGAAAGATGAATTAGCAATATACTCTTGAATGGAGAAATATGTGATACAATGATAACTAAAAATAACCATTTTACAAATGCAATTCGTGTGAGCTAAGACCTTGTAATTGCATATATCACACATGGAAGCCTAGGCTTAATGGATTTGTTGATGTGGATCTACATGGAGACATAGTAGGTAACGTCAATACGTACACCTACCATAGCACTTGACAAAGAGTGGTAGATATTTTAGAGCATCCAATTGACAACCAGAGGAATGAGATTTTGATCAATGCAATGCAACAATACAAATGAATTGTTAGGTGATGTTGACTCCCTAGATATGTTTCCTATTGATTTCTCTTCACTTGCCCTAAAACATGTTACCTAGATAGTTTCATTGTTCTGTTTAGATTTAGTTTTTTTAGCATCTTCTGAAATTAAATAGACCAAATAATACAAATCTGATATAAGTTTGGTAATTAGTATGGTAATCAAACAATTCCTCAAGGGAATGATACTCTACTCATTACATCTACATTACTTGTGACCATGTATACTTGCACGAGGGCCAACAGAAAACCTCAGAAAGTAAGACACCAAGAATTTTGTATAATCACTTACTTCTTAATAGGTTGAGATGTACAAAATAAAGAACGAATAATAAAAATATTACTCAATGTCAAATTGGTGCTTTGAGCTAATTTGATATGAGAATTGATGTAGATTAATTGGGCTAAATTTAAGCACAGTTACAAGATAGCATTTGGAAGAAAATTATTGTCTCTTTGTAAATGCATAATGTAAGATTGTTTCTTAAGTTTTCTTTCAAATGGATTATGTATTTATAGGCTCTATAGAAAGTTGTGACCATTTGAAATTGATTCATTGAGAATTTAGTAGTTGAATCAAATGTTTGGAAATGAAATAAAAAATCTTCTATTTAATGATAGACCTATTTAATCTCCTCTGTCAATGAAGAAGACCCCAATGACATTTGTAATTTCCTCTATTAAATCCTTTGTTGAAACTATTCATTACTAGAGTATAATATACACCTCTATTATCATCGATGTTTCCTCTATTGATTCCTCTATGATTTATTAGAGAGAGAATCCTCATTCCAAAGAATCATATAGACCGCTGTCATCATCCAAGCTTCCTCATGGATTCCTCTGTTATACCTCCTTCCAAAGGCTAGTTCGCAGACTTTCATTATTTTTAAATTTTACTCTATGAAGAATTTTAACTTCGACATATTTTTAGATTCTTCAAGAGAACTTTGTTAGGGGAATTGTCTCTGATGATTCAAATTATAAATCCTCATAAGTGGATGAATGTATAACATTATAGTGTGCAATGTAAGGGTAGATCCCATAAGGAATGTTCAAACTGATTCAATTAACTTTAGTTACTTACTTGTCACTATTTTAAAGGAATGTGATTTAATCTAAGTATGGATGATAACTTGAATAAACTTGTAGAAATCAAATAGCTATGGGTAATGTAGGTGAGATCAACAAAGTGCAAGGGTCTAGGGATTTAATTTCACCACTTATTGATACTCTTTGCTATTTGGATGTTGGATTCAATGCGTAACTTGGATTCATTCTATCTAATGTGTGATTATTACCGTTAGGTGTGCTGGTTTAAATCAAGTATTTTCACTCATTCCAATTACCTATGGTGTGTAGTTTAGTTGAGGTGAAAACCCATTAAGCTTAAGAATACATGAATTAAATAGGATGGTTTAGTATAAGGTGTGTACCATGACCACCTATCATTTTCATTCAATGGTGCTCATGGTTTTGCATATTGTGTGTGCCTTAACCATGCTAAAAAATCATTGTGATTTATAATATTGGTGATTAAGTAATATATCAAACCAAATGAAATCAAATAACTCAATGAATGAAAATAATTAATTTTCATTAAAGAGCCAACATTCCCAAATAACAAAATGTATCAGAGAGGGTTACATCTTCACCCTAGAAAGAAAGATTTAGTGCATAATGAAAAAGAAAATAACTCACTTCACAAAACTCAATACAATGCAGGTCATCTTCTCCCTTCTACAATAAGATTCCAACTTCAATCTTTTGTAGTTGCCTCTACAACTTGTTTCTCTACCTCATACCTTGCCAAAGAGCTCCCACAAATGTGCCCTCACTTCATTTTTATATCCCCCTCCATTAGGGTTGAGCATTTGCACAAGGCAAACAAGATCCAAAAATTCAAGATTTCTATCTCCAAAAGCTTGCTGCAGTAGGGAGTCTCTGCCACTTGAAGATTTGAAGAATACAAGTTCCTTTCTACTATAGAAGAATTCCTTACCGTGATAGAAGAATGCCTTACCATGGCAAGATGTTACAATGTCAAGCACCTCTTATGCAGATTGTGCTTTGCTGCGGCAAGATGTTGCTATCCACTAAATTGCTACCTTTGTTAATCTTTTGCAAGTTTTCTTTCTTTCCAACTTTAAGCATCATCTTTCTTTAGTTTTTTGCTTCTTTTCCCATCTTCAATCCACATAGAGGAATCAATAAATTCATGTTAAATTCATCTAAATTTATCAAGGATTTACAATTAATTAAGTTTGAACATGCATTATATAAGTGAATGAAATTCACCTATCAAATACCCCCAAACTTACTCATTTGATCATCCTCTAGCAAAATAAAGCACAAGAATTCTCTATGAACACACTAACGTCGATCTAAATCATTAGTCCAAACCTTAATAAACTAAACATGGTTAAGAGGAAAATATCAAGATATCATGAATGTCTATACTTTCAACCTAAGCCTC